>JAUEPT010000098.1:0-185432 GCA_030435635.1 Armillaria borealis
AGAAGGACAATACAGGACAGATCACCTATGTTGAGATAGTTTGAGGAAATCTCACAGAGATTTACCTACTTACAACTTACAAGTATATATTTTGTAGAGGATTTAGTGCCCTACACACATAGACCAATGGGTCTCTACCTTCTGACAACTATGGGCCACAGCACCAATATTCTTCTTGTTTTCCCTTGTTGTTCCTTTATATAAGCTACACTAGGACCATCACTCCTCCAGTATATATGCTCATACTTACTACATGATAGAGCATTCTTGTATTCTCTTTCTAATCCAGCCTCTCTTCTCTACACTCAAACAACAATTACTATGTTAAAATTTTGGAGCCCCTGGCTGCTTTCTTCACCAAGGTCACAGGAAATTGAGAAGTCACACTAAGATTTAATCTTCAGAATGGTCAATCTCAATAGAAAAATGTGAAAAGCAATGTTTGAGGAATGATTACAAGAAGCCTTTGGATAATTGCAACAACAAAATGTGTCTATGTTGCAATGAATGGTAGAAGTCTACAAGGACTTGGTCATCAGAATCTGGTGCACAGTAGGATAGGGCTCAGAGCTTCATGACCACATCACATGATATTCACATAATAATTGTGACATTTCATCCAAAAAACTAGTCTTTCCTTTGAGGCATCAGCTGTACCTCCATTTTGGGAAATCTGCTTCCTACAAATTATAGATATTATTATTTACAAACATTTGTTGGGAGCTGATTTTCAAAAAAGAGAATATTAATCATGCCTCAAGGGATTTACCACTTAATTAGACTACAATGCAAGGCTACTTAGCCAGCCCAAAAATACTGGAGATATTGCACTAAATCAAATAAAATACTTCCAAGGATAGGTCAAGGCAAATGTTTGCTAAGTGTGCTCATCTGAGGGGATATAAATGAGTTGAGCAAGCAACATGGCTAATTTAGCATGGCTGTCATGCAAAGTCACAAACTATGTAATGTGGCTGAAGTGCTGAGCTCTATTTGGTGAACAAGTGGAAGGGGTTGTTCAGGGTCAATGCTGAGATTGATGCAATCCACACGTGTCATCGTTCCTGTTTCCTCTCATGTCTTTCTGTTGTCTTGTCTATATCTTTTCCATTGTCTTTTTTCTCCATTGTCTTTTTCCTAGTATCATTGTCATTTGTCTTTCTCCAGGAACATAGACACTTGTCTTTGCTCCAGTAGACTATATATTCAGTTCAGCGAGCAGTGATTCTTTACCTTCTCACTCACTGCTCGCAGTCACAGTATGTGTACATTTTTCTCTCGGCTTTACACCTTCTTTACCCTGGCTAAGCCTAAACATGGTCTTTCACCGTGTCACCCAATCACTGGCAAATACATATCAAAAGAAGAGCACGAAGCCCTATTGACAACTGTTCATGCCAATGTAGATCATATCAATGTGTCAATACTTTCTTCGTCACTATCATCCTTTCATGTAACCTCTTGGCCACCGTTGATGTGCTCGGTAACAGCGAGTGGCAAAAGACTAGCAGGTGGAAATGATCTCCAACCAACACTAAACCTCTCACAACTCTACACTATCACCAATTGATTGAATTTGGGTGTTTCGAGTATGATAGAAGCACTCTGCAGACTCAATAATCAAGGGAAGTTGTTTACAAGACATTTTATTCATTACTAGTGAGCTTTACAAATGTATTACTCATACTAGTGGGGTGGGTAAGACACAATTGAATGAATGTGACTTGGTTTTGAGCTACTGTGCTTGCTGGGACTATGACTGCTTCAAACTACTGGCTCTCTTGGCCCTGTACTACTTCCTACAAGTGATCTGCACTTGACTAGTTCACACTCTTGGCTTACTAGCGGCACTCTTGGCCTAGAAACTGCTTCTTACAAGTGAAAACACTTGACTAGTTTGCACTCTTGGCCTAAGAATAATACTTTAACTTTGAGAAACTGCAAGAACTGCTTCGAAACACTCTTGGCCTTTGCAGGACACAATAGTATGCTCAAAAGGGACTTCAATTCACTCAATTCTATGGGTAACTTAGCAACTAGCAGCTGCTTTGTTGAGGTTAAGCACAAAAGCCTTTAATTGGGGCACTAAACTCTTGTTAGTCACTTGCAATCGCAGGGATGGTTTGCCTGCTCGTGCGAGTGGCTACTCTACTACTTATATACTGTAAAGAAAGGTACAAAGTGATACAAACAGCTATACTAGTGGGGTATTTTCAGTATGGTTTTCTTGGCTAGTCATGAAATATTGAGGCAAAGCACGCAATAGTCGGTCTAGAAACTGCTGCTGGATGACTAGTGAGCCACAGAGCTATGCTAGCAGTTTTAGGTCACGTTCTTGACCCAGCAACGTGCCACTAGTGTCAAGGATAAATGACTAGCCACGCTTCCACATCCGTAATGCAGTTGGCCATGATCGAAAGTGCAGTCTGGCTAGCCACATGTCTGATCATAACAGATCTGATTGCACTAGTTGGATCTAGATGCAAGGTTAATCTGTTGCTAATTCATTTCTAAGTCCTGCTTTGAGATTGCTGCGCAACTAGTTAACCTGACTTAGGTGTTTATTCCCTGATCAGCTTACTAGTGACTGAACTTCACAAGATCTGTGTATTCTGCTTCTTGTTTGGTGTGCTAGTCACGTTACTCATCCACTAGTGGCCTTATATTCATTAGTCCAGTTAGTATTCAAGTTACTGGTATGGCTGGCTGGTAGATTTGACCCACTAGTGGTATCACATCTAAGTCCTGGCTTCACTAGTTGCATACTGCTGTAACTATCAGCTTGAAGCCTCCGCTATACTCCTTTTATTATCACTAGTACAGGATAGATATGCAATTGTATTGTTACAAATTCGCAAAATCTAGGTGTGAACACATGGACAGCATATCAACACATCAAATCCTGAGGAGTGACAGCAGCAGAAACGGTGGGATTGAAGTAGGTGGCCGCATATGTATGTGCACCCCTGAGGTTCACCACCGGATCCTCTATCGGAATGAGGAACGATGGAATAAGTGTAGTCATAAGAGAGAGAGCGAGTAGAAGAGAGACAAAGAAAACCAGCACTGAACACTGGAAGAAGAGAGGATGCGCTCCTGCATGTAATGCAGGGATGGCAGAACAAAGATGGGTGTAAGAAAGAAAGAGACAACAACGGTGACTTGAAAATTTTAAGCGCTAGAATACCGACTTGATGTAAACGTTGGCATTCTTGACAGAGTTCACACAAGCGTGAGAGCAGAAGTGCTGTGATATGACTCACACGCTTCTTTGATTAAAAATAGATATTGCCATGGTAACCTGGACCCATGTGAACCCACAGAAGTACACTAGAAGGTCTGTGGAAGGTCCAGATCTTAGTGAGGGGGATATGACATGCTCTGAAAGTGTTCACACATGTAATTTTGCGAATTGTATAAATAAATACATGTTACAGCATTCAGATACCAAGGCAGTGAGGAAATAACATAGAGCATGATATCCTAAGTGCAGGAAATGAATTACCTCAAGTGATGCTTGGTGGAGCACATGGCTTAACTTCAGAGTGGTACTGTAAAGACCACACTAGGTCTAAAGTCCCAGTACTTGACACTGAGTGCACTGACAAGGCACACAATATGCATGCGAAGAATAGAACAGGAGACGCTTGTGAGACAATTGATACTTTGTGCAACATTGATCTATGACGCACAAGGTACGGCCGTCCCAGCACCTAGCACTCTAGACTTTAGAATGTCAGGATGCGATTAAAGCCGAGGTGTCTGGCTTCGGCCAAAGCGTGCGAGACCTAGACTAGGAGATGGTTGCCCTAGATACCATGGAAATCACTAGAAGATATTATTCTGAGACACATAAGCTGCGCAGTATGCTGCAACGCCAAGGATATACCAAGTAACATCCATATGTGTGCAGAGCACTGCTAACTGATGTCGCACCATGGAGAAACCAGAGTCTGGCCCCGAGTCAGAGCTCTGAGTAACCGCCAAGCTATGGCATGATAGCAACAAGACACGTGGGACCCAGGAAACGGAGTTCCGCAACCCAAACAATACTATATATGGTTGTACTAATTTGTAGAATGTAGACTAGATAAATAGTGCAGTGTAAATTGTAGTGTACAAGTTTCAGACCCCCATTGTAGTCACGCACAAGCCCTCAGCTTGACGCTCTAGCTTCAGGAGCAGTTTGTAACTTCGAGCGAGAGAATAGACCTTGATTGATAGCATTTTGAAGTGACCTGAGCACCGTGTGAGGCATAGGAAGATAGCGTGGCACTGGTGTTACTGTCTGATTGATTTGGTTGACTTGTGCTCTAACCTGAGAATAAGAGTTTGGTGTCATTGTGGACATGCTCTTGTGTTTTGAGGGTTTCTTGTGATGCGAGGTACTACAGGTGGCAGAGGTTCAAACCCGTTGGCTTGATTAGTACTCACTTGAGGGTATATATTTCCCAAGTGGCATAGGTTCAAACCCTGTGGCTTGCAGACGGTGTTTTATAAGGTTATTGTGTCTCTGGATCGCATAGGTTAGAACCCTGCAGATCTACAATCAGTTTGGAAGCTCAAGCGTGTAGGTTTGAATCCTGTGGCTTCAGTGGACAGTTTTGTGAAGGGTTTCTGCTTAGAGCGTGAAGCTTTGAGTCATGTATTGTGTGTTCTGAGTTGTTTGAGACCATTGTGTGTGTCGCTCAAGACTTATTGAGGGTTTTGTGTACGTCTCTCGATGTCGTGTGTATTGTTACTACACCTTTGCCTTGAGGCCCAGCGACAACTGTTGCTCCTCTTGTTATAAAAGCCTTTGGACTTAGAGAAATCAAGATATGATATGAGCGCTATCGCTATACGACGTATTATATATTCTGAGAGTTTGGTTGTGCTACTTTTATCTGCTTCTATCACATCAGAATCCCCCATGAACTTGAGGGTTTGTGTGTGTAGTGTTGGGTGTGGGTGTGATCAGTGTCTTCGATGCTGTTGCATTTCTAGCTTGTGCGCACAGAGTCCCTTCAGTGTCTTGGCAGATGGTGAGGGTCTCCTCCAAAGAAGCTTGATACTGCTGAGCTGCCTGAGTGGCAGCATTGGTGCAAGTCTTGAATACTTGAAGAGCGGTGCTGGTTCGAGCAATGGAAGTATGAACATCTTTGAAAGAAATTTTAAGTAAGGAATGAAAACAAAAGATAAAGCATGTACTATTGGGCATCACCTCAACGAACTTGGCCAGCTTCTTGCGAGCATGATAGTGCTGGATGGGCTCGGCATGGTAAGAGCAAAGGCTCTTGGTAGCAGCTTTGCAGTTGTTACAGCACTTGCCCCACCCCAGGAATATGCATGGCTGGTTCTGGATGCTGGACGACCACTGAGCACATCCATATTAAGGCTGGACACACAAGTATGAGAAAGAAGGAAGACATAGGGGAATGAAGCAACTCACCATGGTCAACACCTGAACAATGGTCTCAATTTCTTCGTCCTTTACAGGGATGGGAATTTCCCTGCCATATTGGTGGGCTGAGTACCCTCTAGTTTAGCACAAAGAAAGGAAAAGAATAGGCAGAATCACTTACTGCCGAAGGCTGGGTGTTTCTTGTGCTTGATCGTCACTGTAGCTGGGGCAGCTGCCTTGGACGAGGAAGCCACAGGCTTCTCCTCCCCTTTACCCTTGGGATGCTGGGACGCTTGAGAGCCACGAGAGCTACTAGCGGCCAGTTAAGTAGTCAGTAAGAAGGCACTAGAATGCAAGTAAAGAAGACGTACTGGGCATGGGTTCATCCTTTATCAAACCAGGCTGGGTCTTAGGAACCTTCTTTGGAGGACCAACCGGTACGGTAATCAAAAGGCTGACCTCAGGTTCCTTAGGAGTGGTGAACTTCGCTTTAGGCAACAATGCCTTCTTCTTTTCATTCTTAATGGCACCTTTAGCCTAACGAAAGCAATAGTTTAAATAGACAGCATGAAAGAAGAATAGGAGTTCTTACCTGAGAAGTCACACCACTAGTGGAAGCAGCCTTGCCAGGCAAGGGAGCCTTTAGTTTAGGAACACCTTTACCACTGGTATGCTGCAAGGAAGGGTAAATCGATGGGGCGAAGCAGGAAAGAAACTAGTGATGAGCCTTAGGAATGACCTCCTCCTCAGACTTGTCCGATTCTTCCTCGCTTTCATCATCACTTCCATTGTCCCCACTTCCAGTGTCATCCAGTACTTCATCGTTGTCATCACTGGAAGCATCCATGTTTCCTGAATCATCGACTGGTGAAGCCGGATGCTTGTGACTCTTTGGATTGGATAGACCGGATAAGAAGATAGCCGGAAGCAGGGTGTCTTCTTCAATCTTGGTACACTATATGAGAAGATCAGTAGAATGAAGAGCTAAGAGGTGCACTAGTATTTTACCGCAGATCGTTCGTTCATCTGGAGTTCCCAACTGTCGAAGCTGGGATCTTGCAGTTTCATTGGGAGCTCGTTGACGATGGTCTCGCAGGTGTACAACAGGTTGCAAGTGAACAAAGCAGCAGGATGCACCTTGTCCTCACAAGAAAACTTGAGGATTTTATTCTAAGCAAGTGGAAATCCGGGCAGTTAAACGAGATGCGACAGCACTAGCAAAGGAATTGCTTACCAGGAAGGGAGTAATCTTCTGGAGGTATTGAGTGAGCTCCTTGGGTCGATATTGGCCACGCTTGGCAGGATTCAGCAGGGGACAGAGTTGATTGACCCCAGCAGCAAAATCTTCGAGCTTTATTGATAGTAGGAGAGAGCTACTAGTGAAAGTGACAGCAGAATAGTGGAGGAAGAGGGCAAAGCAGGCAAAGTCTTATAGAAGTTGGACTTAGGTTTGATTCAATACAGTTTCCAAGCTGAGCTTCAAATGGCCATACCAGCTGAGCGGGTACCTCCTTCCTCGATCACACTAGTAGCTCATGCATGCAATAAGTATGAATGAATAGAAACAAGGGACAGTCCTAGTAAAGTAAGATTTGTGTGGTTGCACGTGAACCTGAAAATCATTAAGTGAATTTGATGATCGTTGATGGCTAAGTGCCAAACGGACTTAGTGACTAAAGACGCGATCGAGACCTGTGACTTTGAAAGAAATAGCAATGGGCCACTAGTGGGACACACTGCTAAGTACAAAAGTGGACTTAGGTGACTGAGGACAGTCACTATTTCAGTGTGGGGGAGATGATATGCCATCCACATGTTCACACCTAGATTTTGCGAATTTGTAACAATACAATTGCATATCTATCCTGTACTAGTGATAATAAAAGGAGTATAGCGGAGGCTTCAAGCTGATAGTTACAGCAGTATGCAACTAGTGAAGCCAGGACTTAGATGTGATACCACTAGTGGGTCAAATCTACCAGCCAGCCATACCAGTAACTTGAATACTAACTGGACTAATGAATATAAGGCCACTAGTGGATGAGTAACGTGACTAGCACACCAAACAAGAAGCAGAATACACAGATCTTGTGAAGTTCAGTCACTAGTAAGCTGATCAGGGAATAAACACCTAAGTCAGGTTAACTAGTTGCGCAGCAATCTCAAAGCAGGACTTAGAAATGAATTAGCAACAGATTAACCTTGCATCTAGATCCAACTAGTGCAATCAGATCTGTTATGATCAGACATGTGGCTAGCCAGACTGCACTTTCGATCATGGCCAACTGCATTACGGATGTGGAAGCGTGGCTAGTCATTTATCCTTGACACTAGTGGCACGTTGCTGGGTCAAGAACGTGACCTAAAACTGCTAGCATAGCTCTGTGGCTCACTAGTCATCCAGCAGCAGTTTCTAGACCGACTATTGCGTGCTTTGCCTCAATATTTCATGACTAGCCAAGAAAACCATACTGAAAATACCCCACTAGTATAGCTGTTTGTATCACTTTGTACCTTTCTTTACAGTATATAAGTAGTAGAGTAGCCACTCGCACGAGCAGGCAAACCATCCCTGCGATTGCAAGTGACTAACAAGAGTTTAGTGCCCCAATTAAAGGCTTTTGTGCTTAACCTCAACAAAGCAGCTGCTAGTTGCTAAGTTACCCATAGAATTGAGTGAATTGAAGTCCCTTTTGAGCATACTATTGTGTCCTGCAAAGGCCAAGAGTGTTTCGAAGCAGTTCTTGCAGTTTCTCAAAGTTAAAGTATTATTCTTAGGCCAAGAGTGCAAACTAGTCAAGTGTTTTCACTTGTAAGAAGCAGTTTCTAGGCCAAGAGTGCCGCTAGTAAGCCAAGAGTGTGAACTAGTCAAGTGCAGATCACTTGTAGGAAGTAGTACAGGGCCAAGAGAGCCAGTAGTTTGAAGCAGTCATAGTCCCAGCAAGCACAGTAGCTCAAAACCAAGTCACATTCATTCAATTGTGTCTTACCCACCCCACTAGTATGAGTAATACATTTGTAAAGCTCACTAGTAGTGAATAAAATGTCTTTTGAACAACCTCCCTTGATTATTGAGTCTGCAGAGTGCTTCTATCATACTCAAAACACCTGAATTCAATCAATTGGTGATATTGTAGAGTTGTGAGAGGTTTAGTGTTGGTTGGAGATCATTTCCACCCGCTAGTTTTTTGCCACTTGCTGTTACCGAGCACATCACCATTGTCCTGTCATGTACAACAATGACTAGCTTCAAAATCAGATAGAAATGTTTCAAGATCAAACTTCATCAAGTTGCCTATTTCCCTTATGGTATGTCCATGCTCACTTTACAGTTTACAGTGTGTAATACTGACAAGAATATGATAAACATTACTTTACTGAAGATGAACATGTACAAATTTTGGCAAAATCTTGGTGTTGAATTAAAAATACACAATACTTTTCAACACCCTCAGACACCACAGCCTTGTAATTTCTTCCAGTATCCCAGCTTGGAGGCCAGTCCAAAGTAGATGGGGGAGAGATTATATCCTCTGAAAGGAACACAGTGTCCTTCTACCAATGAGCTTCTTCACAGAGTTGCTGCATTATTGAGCATATCCGCATCAGCCCTTCACGTGACCCTGCATCATCATCAAGACACAAATCCCCATCACCTGCAGCAAATGATATGAGAGCGTTCTCCATGCAGGAGAGATATAGCTCAAGACTGTGTTTCATTCATAATTACCCCATGATACCAAAATTGACAGTATCCCGCAGAGCCTTCACAGACAATGCTATGCTTTGCTGTCTCGAACATACAACATCAGCAAAACAGTCACTTCATCTTTGTGGTCTTTCAGTACTTTCTAAAGTCATAAAAGCTTTTAAAGATACGAAATACAATGTCTTTCTGCAAGAAGAAAATGTATTTCACAAGACAGGTACCTTGTCTTGTCAAGCAGACCAACTCTTTGAAAGACTGATTGAGGACCTGTAAGGTGCAACATCTGTCATATATTTCAGATCTTATGGCATTGGAATGATAAAAGAGCAGAATAAGTATATTAGTCTTTGGGATAAACATAGTACATGTACATAATATGCATACAGCAAACATAAACAGATAACCCTAATATAACCAGCCACCAACCCTCGACACCATCACCCAAGCCTTGTCCCTGGCCCCATCTATCCTGGCCCAATGCTTGAGGGAACATATGATGCCTGGAAAAAGTTAGTCAATGTAAATGACCACTGTGTGATCAAGCATACCATCACCTAAGAGAACCTGCTCTTGAGATCCATACCATTGGGCTGAGCGGTGCCTGACTTGTTGAAATGGTAAGCAAAGGATATAAAAGGAAGGGGGAAAACATTACCCCTTGCAAAACTTGATGTGCTGTATGCTAGTCATTGAGCATCCCTATGAACTGAATGTCATCAGCAACAGAGGATTACCAGCAGTGCAAACAAATTCACTTACCACTGTCAAGTTGGAGGGCAGAGAGAGAGGTGCGTGACATTGCTCATGTCATGTGTCACCTTGAAGTACCCATGTGTGCCTGTACCCTTAGCATGGAGCTAGGATCCGGTTAGTCCATCACATTAGAACACTCACAACGTGCTCTGGAATGTGTTCACAGTCAAAGTGGGCAAGCAGATTGATAGAGGCAAAATCTAGCAGCATATTTTTGGTCAGCTGAGGGAGAGGTAACAACGATCAATATAGTGACCTTGCAGTAACAGTGGCCCACTAGGACCTGCCCATGACCACACATATGGCTGGGCTATGGAACCGCCATTTGAAGCTGCAAAGGTTGTCTCAGTGATGGCTGCACAAGAAAGCTACGAGTAAGGAGTGAAGCGAAGCAATGGGGGGGATGGTAGTAGGAGGAAGGAGGAAGAAATGAAGAAATGCCAGGCCTGCATCAGCCTGCATCGTGAAGTTCAACATCATGTGGAACTGCATAATACTGATCTGGCTTCTACGCATGGACCCCGGAGTTTATACCCCAGGTGGACTTCAAAATGACTTAGCAATTTTTGGACTTGCATGCTGATGGTACATAATATTATGGTCCAACGGAGAACAGAATTCTCAGCTGATATATCAGTAAACAGTCAGTGCAGCATCTTAATCAAGCATTCAGAGCATCATTAGGAGAAATCCAGGTAAGGGAACCAAGGGGCTACTGGAATTGCAGCCTGGAACACAGGGTAGGTAGGTAGGTTGGGCCGGCAGGCCTGAAAAAAAAAAGTTGACCCCCCTCAAATGGCTTGAGAAATGCCTTCAAATTGTAAACAAGTGATATATATATGCATTAATATATCTAATCAATAGACATTCAATGTTTACAATGCCTGTGTGATACAACATTGGGAGTAGACAGAGCATGGGCGGCACTGCCATCTATGAGTCAGCACATGACATCATATGTCCAAATTCATGTCTTTTCTTTATCTGGTAAGAAATGTCATGAATTATACTCAAATGATTTTTCGTTGAATAATAGTACACAAATATGACTCAATATGTTAATTTTGCTTAAAAATTAGCTGTATTTGGAAGGTATAACATCATTTTGATCATGTGGAGGTAGGTAGGTCCAGCGCCAGGGCCTGAAATTTTTTAATTGATCCCATGTCATTTTTTTTCATAATGGTAGCCCCTTGAAGGGAACAATGAAAGAGTTGGCGATGAGAGCAAGATCATAAAGACATGAAAGATCTGGGTTGCCCAAGATCAAGATGTTATATCAAAGATAAAGCTGCTGGAAGTGGTTGGGAAGTGGTCTAAAAAAAGACAAAGCTGTCAAAGATGAAGTTGCCCTTTTGCTGATGAACACCGATCATTATTGCAGTCAGACTGGAGGTCAAGTTTAAGCTGTTCATCAGCCTGGAATTGTCAGAGCCTGAAGCGTCGATGGCATGAAGGAATATTTTGGGAAGGGTCTTGTTCAGAAGGCGGCGGCTAGGAGACAACATGGATACATATTGCTCTACTGTTCTTCGAGAGAAGAGGCGAGACTCCACAGTTTGAATATCTTGGCATCGTACTTACTACTTGTTGATTTCTCTTTGAATTTCTCTGATTGGATGGCAGCATCAGATACTAGTAGAGCAGAGCTGTTTGGACTGACTCAAGGTAGAGTCCTTTGGGAAGGAATGGTATTGTCTATTGTTGAGAATCTATGACGGCCACAGCTGCAATTGAGGAATTGTTCATGTTGAAGCATTTTGCATCTACATCATCAAGTTGAAATGATTTCAAAATGCAATGAAAGATATTTGTTACCAAGTGGTGACCAAAGTACCATCAAATCCTAACTGCTTGTCCATTGATCCCCCAAGAAATTTTGGTTTCTCAACCTCCTTCAGAGCATTTATCTGGGCCTGAATTACCGCTCAATGTGATAAATTAGCAAATGGATTAGAACACTGATGGATTTCCCAAGTGAGCATCCCTATAACCTATTATAATTTGCGATGGCCTGTGGGTCATTAGATAATAACAATCACCTGAAGGTACAACTCTGCATCAATTGTACTTACTCCCGCTGTGGCCTATTGTGAGTCCATATCTCTGGAATGTATAATTAAATTTCTGTCTTCGACCGAAGCTCGTGCTGTTCCCAATCATACATGACTTGTCTCTTCACGCTCATATTCATAATAGTTCTTCCTTCGAGTACACCTGCTATGTATCAATGGCATAGCTCCCTGTCTGCTTGGGTTCGGATCCCCATAGTGGTGTTTAGGTCATTGAATTCGTTATTTTTGCACCGCAGGATAATGCATTTCCTGATTTAATTCTAAAGCTCATGGAACACTTCAGTCGACATCACGAAAGTGTTTTCAAAAGACGTCTGACATAGTTCCATATGTTCAAATCATTCCCCCGAGTTAACCGAACCAGAATCACTGAAGATTGTATAGGATCATCCACCAGCAAAAATGAAGTAACCCACAGCCTTCCTGACCTATTCATGTCTGAAGATATGTTGGTTTCTCATTGCAATGTATCAGACGACAGAACATTGATTGTATACCATTATCCTAGTGACACCCTTTGTCAATACTGTGATGAGCCGCTGCCATGCGGAATCGAACTGCAATCATCCCAGTAAACATCCCAGATTATTTGTCACATGGACCGAGGCAATCTCCCATTGATCTACAGCAGCTGATTCGATGACTGTGCATACATATGCACTTAGTATAGCTGACTTACCGTCAGTTCGAAAGGAGTGCACTGGATCCATTGACAATTTGCATGGGTGGTTGGCAATCGAAAAGCTAAACAAGAACACCAAGAAACCGTGCACCATCAACATTGCAAACTGTTAGTACACAACAGCAGAACAGAAGAATTTTGCTCACTGTCAGATAGTCATCATGAATGCTCAATGGGAGGATCATGGGGATACCTGAGCGTACTAGGAAGCGAGACCTTCCTGGAAGGACAGGAACCAGACCGAGAGTTCGACACGACGACTGGCGTGGATTAAACAAGTTGATACATGAACGGGGGTAGAGCATTCCTTACCCTTGCGTCTTGCGGATGAGATCATCGAACAATGGAGAAAGGGCTTGGCTGCGTATTCTATAGCTATGGCTGTCTGTTATATAAAAATGTCAACAGATAAGAGATAATAACTCACAGTACAGGGAAATACGGTAATCGAAAGCTGTACTGGAGCCTCGCCTGAGAACCCGTCTCCCCTATGAACGAGTAGAGCCTTGATAGAGTTGAGAATCCTGAGCGCTTGAGTCACGGTGATGAAGAAGGCTTACTGTGGAGCGCCACCATTTTCTTTAATTCTCGGGATCTGAGCACAGCTATTATGCATACGAAGCTGTGAAAAGAGACAATGGGGAGACCTTGATTTATCACCGTTCAAGATCAGCGGTGGGAGCCTCCGAGAGCCAGACAAGCGCAGCAAGCGGATAAGTGATAGCATGTACATCCTTTGCTCCCGCTTGAAGTGCATATATTCAGCATAACAGCAGAACGAAAAGGGAACGGGCCTACCTCAAGAACTTGCAGGAACAAGGCGTAGATCTCGCTACGATGGATAGGGAACAAAGATACTGGCAATATGATACATGGTAACGGGCGAGTCTGAAGGGACATTATTTGCATAAGACATAGATGTGACATTGGAGTGAACCTGTGGGAAGATGTCCCACCCGCGAGAGGGAACGTGCGCCTATCTGTGGGGACTGCAAGCATTGGGCTACTGAGACGTTGACGGGTCTGGGTATCATCAAGACGGAAGACTGCTGGAGAGGTACCGGTGAGGATGGCCCGTGTCTGGGTACCAGAGCCAGAGTCTTCATTATAATCTAATCAATGTCAGTGGGAAAGCAAGCTGGGAGATTAAAATAACTCACCAGTACAGCACGGTATTACTCTCCGGCCAGCTCTCAAACTCGTCCTGGATTTGTTGGGTTCCGTTACCCATCAGGCATTGAACGTTGTGGAGATTATTGAGCAGAATAGTGTTGTTGATGGAGACTGCCACTCAGGGTGACTAGGGTACCAGTGCAGATGGAACTGCGCGTATTGTGGTGGAAGAGAAAGTGGGGTCAAAATTGCAAATTGCAATCCTCAGCAATCAGCATGCCGGAACCGGCCCTAAAAGTGTACCGGCTACTAAGTTGATGCTCTGTTCTAATTACAGCCATGTTACAAGCTGAAGCCCGGGGAAACGATGTACGCTAATATTTGACCAACATAAGCCAGTACTGCATGAACTGGAACTGCCACCTGGCCAAAAACCGTTGATGAGCCTAGACTTCCATGGCAATGGCAACACCAACTCAGGAACGAGATTGGGCAATTAACGTGGTAACACGGCAATCGAGGCGATCGTGTGTGCGAGTGGGTTCGGGGCACCTCCGTGCAGTCAATCAATTCCTCTATACGCAAGTATACACTGCGACTTTTCAGTCAGCGAAGTAGTACTGCTTGGTAGTCGAGTACTAGAAGCTTTGGCTGTAAGCCGGTAGGGATCTCTCGAAACGAGAGAGGACAGAAACGGGTATGACGTGAATACCACGAATCCATAAGCGAAAACGTGAGAAGAGACTAGAAAACGTCTCTAGACGGCAATCCTAGCGAAGCGAGCGAAGGAAACGGGAATAAACGTGTGAAACTGAGTCTGGGAGTGGGGAATCGGTGCGAAAACGTGTAACTGAGGCTGGGCGCGTCGAGAGAGAACGTGAAACGAAGTACTGAGGGTGCGGGGTCAAGAATAAACGTGGAAATACGGAAACTGGGCGATGATACTGAGAGCGAGAACGGAAATATACTGGCGACAGCGGGGTACTGATCCTAAACGATACGGGAATACTGATGTCGATGTCGAAAACTGGTCTTGTGCTGAAGCGATCCTATCCTATGTCAAAACTAACCTTCAAGTCCACTCGGGGGACTGTCCTATACGAAAACTATGCTGAAACTGGTCCTATACTGGTGCGAAAACGATCCTAAGTCTACTCGGAGACTACCCAAGTGGGCGACGATACGATGGTGAAAGTGAAAACGATAAAACGATCCTATGCTGGTGAAGTTGAAACGATAACGGCCGATAAAAGATAAACGTGGCGAGGTATGGCGCGGCGATCACGTATTGGCACAATATGAGCGTGTACCAATAGTGTTAAGAGCGAAGAGCGAGTGTCAAGCGACTCTTCACAGTCAAAAACCGTGGAATAACTCTGGTGAGCTTAAGAACTGACGTGCACTCGAGAATATGCTGGGGTAAACGGTATATTGCCGTGAAACGGTAATAAACGTAGTAGAATAGTCTCGATGTGGTGTAGACTCGATGCGTAGGGGTAAGCTGATCTATGCTCGAGGTAAGCTGACTCTAAGCTAAAGCTAAACGATGTTTTCTAGCCAGTTTTTATACTACAAGTATGAAATTATAAATAGAGTAAACATACGTGACTTAGTCAGGCTGTAAGGCCGTGGCTTAGTAGATTTCGTAGCAAGCATATGGTTTCTTGACTTCGAAAGTAACAGCAACTCGTTGACGTTGCTGCGTATGGACGAAAACCGTATGGTTTTATGGAGCGATGAACGGATCGTTACGTGCTGTTTAGCTGCGGACTGGTGCGGTATGGCTTTTGTACTGAGGTGCATGCTTGGGTCTATGTCGATTCGAAGTCTTGGCGAAGTAACAGCCTTAGTAAAACGCGGTCTGTAGTTGCCGTGTGCTCGAAATATCTTGGATGGATGAGTGGCCGCGGCAATCATGTCATTTCATTAAGTGATTGATTGGCGCGTTACTGTGCCGATGGGAAGCGATGAGGCAATTCCGTTTTGAGATGATTTACGATCGAAGGTGCCTCGCCGTGATGGAATGCGGCAATTGTGATGCGTAACGAGATGGGATGGATAACAAAGCGCGTGAGGAGTGGTTGCCGTAGCATGAAAGTAGTATGAGCTTGTGTGCAATCTTTGGTTTACTGAAAGTCCGTTGGGTGGACAGGGGCGGCAATTAGTGCATAAAATCCGCGAATTCTGAGCGTACAGAGCCTGGAGGCTCATCACCATGGTCATCAAATCCCACGTTCGCAGCTCTGGCCATTTGGTTCAAAAAGCATGAATTGTAGAGATAGATCCCGTACCTAATCAGGTATGAAGAGTGTATGAGCATAGATGTGAATCACTCTGGATGGTTGATGCCCAAAAAAACTTGCTTAGGTGACTCATCGTACCATTGAGAAGAAATGGGTTTGAACCATTAATTCTGCGCTTCTGCCAGTAAGCTACTAGTTCCCTTGTGGAGGATGGTTCGCCTAATCTTTCAGTCTAACTACAGAAGAGTATGTGACAGCAAGGATCGATGCTCGTACTGAGGTCATGAGTGGCTGCCCACACAATTTGAATCGCTTTCTTATCCTTTTTCTGTTTCACATCTGTGGCGATGGTAAGTATGGTCATGTTGGATTCATATTTCCATCCATACTCCGAGGATAGCTTATGACAGCTACAGTATTTCTGTCCAGCATCCAAATATGCCTCTGATGTCCGAAGCTGGGATCCTTTCTCGATGCAGAATCTCACCGGACGAATACGGGCACTCATAGTTTGACATGCATCTAGTCTTTCCGCTGTAGTCTGGCATAACGGTCATAGCAGCCATCAGGATCATTTTCCTTCTACCTTTTGCTTGAGATCGAATCATGGTGAGTGGACATTCATGTAACGATTCTTCTGCAATTATTTATAATGGATTTGGGTAGATTATGGGAAACAGTTCATAATGCATAATCCCCAGCCTGGACAGACTGAAATTCCTGTTTCTTAGTACATCTACGCCTCTCCAAATGCTCGGTACTATGCATAAATACTGTCCATTTGTGCATTCTTACTGGGTATAGAGTGGGAAGATTGTGCCACAATTGTGGGTAAGTGTTCACCAACTTCGAGGTGTCGATTTCCTGATGGGAAGACTCAACAGTGATGACTAGGATCGGTTGGAATCGACTTCGCTTTTCTAAGCTCATACGTTCGATTCTGTTGTAGGATAATTACCCAGGACTAACATCGTACACATCCTATTGCTTTGACCGGTCAGGGCATGCTGTGAAGAAATGGATGTCACATATGTGTACTATCTCATTTGTTCTTGAACTGGACAATAAAATGTTCTGAATCCAAAACACCCATGTATGACTGTTTACGAACTTTCCTCCTACTATAGTGCGCTGATGTAGATCAATGGAACAGTAGAATTCGATCCATCTATGATAGTCGTAGTTCGACTCCATAACACATCATTTCCAGGGAGATAGTGTTCACTCCTTTTAGTGATGCAAAAGTTGCCGTTGCTGTAACCCTTTTGTCTCACGAGATAAAGCTATCCACAATCATAGATATACCCGGCGAATTGAAAATGGGTGGCTTATATTTATCTGGTTATTGTGGTCTATTATTTGCTTTCTTCAATCCATTGTAGATCAGCACGATACCATCTTCTGCATGTTCTTCAGGTTGACTCCGGCAAGTGGTCATTTTGACGGTATGAATGTTGGTTTTTTTCTTCTTGTAAAACTGCGAGAGACTGAGACTTAATCAGACCTTGACTCTGAGGGCTTCGCACGGTGCATTGTGGGAGCTGGGTGAGGGCGTATGTCACTGCTCGGGAGTCCTAAGAAAACTATCTGCGCATGTTGATCCTAGGTCTCGGACATCAAGAATAAATACCCAAAGAAGGCATCATTGGCATACTTGAAAGGGAAAAGGAACAGTGAGGGCCATTTGGTATAGAGGGACATCGTGGGTGCATTGGGTCACTGCCAATGATTGGCGACATCAACACTAAGAATATTAACATGTTCAAAGGTGGAAGCAACACGAATGAAGTTGCTTTGCTTAATCAATGCATCATTCCAGTTAACCACCGTTTCATAGCTGGTGTGACTAATTACTGAGATTACAGCATCTTCCGAGAATAGTGAGAGAGAGAGAGACAAACATGCATGGAAGTGGAAGCCAAAAGAGGCAGTGCCTTGTCCACGTGGTGGGCCTGGTCCAATATTGCCATCATGTGTCCTTTCCTTCTACCACAACCTTCTTGTGCTATCTCCTCATTTCTTCTGCATTCCAGCCAATGCCGATGACCGAACTGATTCCTACATTCAGCGTCTTCCTCGCTTTTCTTCTTTGCTTGGCCAATGGCGAACCTCGGATGGTACGTGCTGCCACAGCCTCCAGGACTGCTCCATCTCCGCTTTCCAACTACGATCCTTGAGACTGCGGGGCAGTAATCAGCATATATGCGGTGTTGATACTACCATGACAACCTCATGTTATATCCTTGTTTATTCCCCATATCGCCTGCAGTACTCTGTTTTTCTGCCTCACACAAACGACTGACCTGGTTGGTGTTCATGGTCTTCCTCACTGCTGTTATCCACTCGGCATGCCAAGACTCGGATGATGAGTGCTGCCATGATTAGGAAGGTCATTCTACCCCCAGGACATCGGTGCACTCACCTAAGGTATGCTTTATCGAACTCATGATCTTCGACGAGTCTGTGATGATGGACGAGGAACAGAGCTATTACAAGTCACGACTCCCAAGGATCGTCTTATGCCTGCCCACCAGCCTTCTTCGTCTGCTTCATCTCAGCATTTATCCTTGCAATTGGACTATGTGGATAACCAAAAACCCAATGGCAAGGGATACTATACTGTGAATTCAGTTATACATGGCTAACCGTATGTGTGGGTGTGTGTTTCACTGATTCCTGTCACTAAACAGCCTTCTCTTCCAGTGCGACACCATGTTTCATTCAAATACACTGTCTACAGGGCTTAGATGTGATCCAAGTATCAATCATCGCCTTCTACATAATGGTGAGGTTACTGCATATGATTATTCTCCCCTGCTAACTTTTTGATAGGTCACTATTTTTGATCTGGAGTCCCCTTCCCAGATACAAGATGTCACAGATTACACCATATTCCCTGGGCAACTGCTGTTATCAGCTCAACCTTTAGTGCTTGGCCCTGGACCTGATCAATACAAAAAATGGAAATTCGTATACAAGTGTTATTATGGTCCCGCCACTTGTAAATGGTAAGGATATAGTTTCCTAGCTAACTGTAAGTGCTTTACCGAAGCTCATATTGTCTCTTTTCCACTTCCGCGCACTATAGAGCATCGGTTGTGACTTCCCGTAGTCTTGTTTTGTGATGTGAAGCTGGCCCCGCTGAAGCACATATGCTTATTTCTCATTGTGCATGAACATCGAAAGCTGATATCACAAATAAATAATTATTCAGTTTAATGATACAATTACCGTAATCCTTGTCGGACATTGTGCAATGGCCTTTTTTGGGATTTTTAGCGAATAAAATTGTCATAATACCAAAATTGGAATAGGTACAATAAATGACATTTTGATAAAAGAGTCCGGGATTTTAATCACACGATGATATCACTTTGAGAACATAAAAGAGCAATAAAAGACCAACTATACCCCTATAGGAATAGGTTTTTAAATCACTATTGAAATATTTCCAATCAAGCATTTAATCGATTATTACAGAGGGGACAAGGCCTTAAAAGGCTCAATTTTAGGACATTATTTTCAATGAGCTGGCCCTTTTTGGGTATTTTAATAGCTGCACCACCTCACCGGAAGAGAAATTTTAATACATTTTAATCCTCGGAAAGAAGTTTTTTAGGAAGACAAAATATATTCGGCAACTTGTGAGTTTGGATCTTGACTCAGTCTAGACCCATGGTCAGTAATATTGCTGAGTCAATAGGAACATTTCATTGTGGATTACATAAGCAAGTGAAGAGAAATAAATAATATCAGGACTAAGGTTCGAACCAGCGAACAAGTACAATAATGATACAAATATACACACATGCTATAACCAATACACTAAGAGGCCTTATAAATGTTAGTCCATTGGGTTATTATGATACAAATGTAGCTATGACCGACAACAAAGGTGTCAATTCTTTTCACTTTGAGTCCTTCAACTCACAGATTTGAGACGGTTATGGACTTGATCGCAATGATATCATATTGAGCCATACTACAAATGTCTTGACGAGCTATTTATACTAATGGATGTTGGCTGCACTATACTCGAAATCCTCCTCAATGCTTTCATCCAAATCTAAGTTGTCTGCAAGACAACTGGAATGCTCAACATTCTGTTTATTGCCACCTCTAGCACGAAGCTGATGGCCACCCGGGGCTTTTGGCGCAGTAGCAGCACTATCACTGGGCGCTCTGACAGACGTTCCCATACCACGACCTTTAGTGCTGCCTCGATTCACCTTGCCTTGCCCAGAAGTAGGTTTCTTGCTGCCTCGACCTCGACCTCTGGTGGGTTTGGTAATGGTCTCTTGAGCAGGTGGGCCCACAGAGACAACTGAGACCCCACTGCCGGGAGCCTGATCGACTTCGCTGTTCTGAATGGCGGACGGTTCATCGTCAGATACATCCACATAGGTGGGTTCAGAGGAAACAGGGATTGCAGTGTCTTCGGCCTGAGGCAGTGGCATCAGCATGGCCAATGGCATCAATGTCAAGGCTGACAAATTCTCCTCATCGACAGAGGTGTCCACCTCGGTTTCACGATCGAGCTCTGGTTGCCTCAGAGCACGCATTATATTGTCTTCATCCGAATGATCTGACTCCTCTCCGGCATCAGCCATGAAACCCAAGTCACGCCCCTTAGCCGAAAAGAGATTTTGGTTAGAATACTCAAGTGTCTTGATGGTTGATCAGAAGGTGAGAGTCGATTCGATCATCCATATATAAAATTCGCAGTCTTTCTCATATGGGATGTGAGTTTTATTGCCTCACATCGTAAAGCTAGTGTCGTGGGACAGTAAATATCGCACCTAGACACAGATGTCAGTAAGTGCTGCCAGGTGCTACCTGAGAGATGGAAGCTCACCACAGTAGCTGCGCAAGCAATGGCACCAGCTGAGATAGAGGTTACTTCCCAGAGGTCCCCATTGGTAGTCTTCGTTGTCTTATTGGATTGGAGGGATGACTGGCCATATAAAGTGACACTGAGAAGCTAGAACACATTATTGATATATGTACTAGTATAATGAGACCATTATCATACCTTGACCAAGGCCGGAGCTTGGAAAACATTGGAATCGGCCTTGCCCCCTTGGCCAATGGGATAGAGAATCTCGGGGCACTGCACGTATCACTGCTTCTTCTTGTTGTATCCTAAAAGGCGCAAGCAGAGCTCATCGCTGATGTGATTGTATTTCGAGCTGAAGGTGGCATAAGGGATAGGGATATCGTTGAAGATATCGGTTGCTGAGCATTTTGCATAGTAAACAAGGTTCGCCCTTGCCGACTTTGCTGCCGCTTTCATCTGACATTGCATTAATATTTTATGACAATGCACTTCCAGAAATAAGCGTACTGTATCTCTTACTTCTTGATAATCGTACTCAACCATATCATGGAATTTTGCAGGAACAGACTCATAAAGAGCCTCGATGATCCGCAGGAGAGAAATTCGTTCCTCTGCCTGTTGCTTTTGGGTTTTGAAGGCGGTTCCCATAGCCTCCCTTTTATTGTCATCCATCTGATCGAGACGATCAAGTTCCTCACGAACACAAGCCAGTTCTTCAACGGCTTTTTCCCACGAATAACCGAAAACATGTTTCTTCTCCCAAAATATGTTACAGAACACAGTAAGAGACTTTGCACAGTGCTGAAGTTTCTTTGTATCTTTGGCTGAGAGAAGGCTCTTTTCGTTTTCTTCTGCATCTGATACTGTCAGAGAAGATCCACCTTGAACCGAGGGAGCTGAGGAGCTGGGGCCTCGAGACACCAATTTGGAGTGAGCTGGCACTGGCTGAGTCACCTTGAGGGACTTATTTTCTATAGCTAAGGCTTGATTTTTTAGCTCGAGAGCCTGTATGGCCTGAATCATGAGACAGCGATATCAGTAAAGCACATTCTGAGGCAACGAACACAGATTTGTAAGTCATACCTGAAGCAAGACCTCCATCGAGACATTCTGAGGAACCGATGAGTTGCTGGAAGAGTTCGACATGGTAAGAAATACGAATGAAAGGTAGGCATTGCAAAAAAAGGTGAGTTGATGAGGCGAACAAAAAATTGTCGGAGAAATTGCAGGAACCTTAATAAAAGGCGCTGCAAAACATGACATTGTTAGGATGATTTAAATAAGACTCCCAGTTAAATAAGACACCTATTTAAATAAGATAGAAGAGGTTGCAAAAGGAAAAGAGTAAAAGATGTTACAAATATTACAGAAAACTCACATTGACATTGTACACCACCTAATGCGCAGAACTACAACTGGAAAAATAAAACAATGAACAGGTTACTTTCTCGTGCCTTTTGTCTCTGCCAAATCCTTCTGAATGCTCACAAGTAAAGCAATCAGACGGTTGAAGTACGGTGACAAACCCTGGATAACTCCTAGAATAATCATTTCAGCCATCTGCAAACAAAAAAGTAAGACTCTGACAAGTAAAAGAGATTAATTTCACTACCAATGACATTTCGGGATCCAGTGCGGGCTCAAACACAGCAGCAGGAGTCGGAGGAAGGACAGGAGTCGGGGGAAGGACAGGAGTCAGAGGAAGGACAGGAGCAGTAGCTGACACAGGAGAAGGGCTAAATGGATGATTAGATAGATAACATTTATTGAAAGAACAGATACTTACACAGCACTGGAGGCACCATGGTCCCTGCCAATGGGCAGGGCAGACAGGAGATCACTTGGATCGGCAGGGGGGGGGGAACCATCTCTCCTCTGAGTTCTCTCAAAGTGTAGTTGAACTGATGGCACGGTTCGTGGAGGGGTGGAAGGTCTGCCAGAGGGTCTGGGGGGAGCGATCCCAGCATGAAGAGCTGTAGGTGGCGAGTCAATATGCATGTCAGAGTCAGACAAGTAACCGGAGGAGTGCTGTCCTGGAGAGGATGGCCCAGAACTGTTATAGAGGGTTTCGCTATGGGACAAAGCTGGAGATGGCATGCGAGCAAAAAACTTGCAACATCGTAAGGGTAGGTTGAGCTTTTTTAAAGCCTTAGCAGGCAACCTTTTAGGGTTGTATAAGTGTGGCATCAAGTGGTATAGTAAAAATTCAGGGCATGAAAGATGCGACATTGAAGACAAAATCGGGGATGGCAACGAAGTAAGCAATGACATCGCGTGAATGTGCTTATCACATGACATTACCTTTCTGATCCACGTGTTTAAAGTCGTCATGCAATGTGCGACCGCCGCCGACGCACGACTGAAGGATCAGACACTTTGGTATATTTACCCATCTCCGTTATATTTATCTGTCCGATCCTTGTCTTCTACTGACTTTCTAGACCCTAAGTGAAAGCATCATCTTTCAGGGTAAGCATTACGCTTTAACAGTACCTTTGAGTTATGAACTGATAGTACCCTCATTCACACGGCTGTCTCATTCAGAACTCTCAAACACAATAATCATGACAGACGATGAGAAACCAAACAATTTCGATGGCTTCTGATGACTACTGCAATGGTTGGCGATCCGCATTTAAACGTTAAGCTTCTGAGATTCCTGATTGTTCGTGAGTTTCGTCAAGTGCATCAACCGTAAGAAGGGTGAAATAAAATCTGAATGGAACAAAATTAAAGCACTTTTTACCCTCAAAATTCACCCTACATAAAAGATTCATTGAAACATATTGAAACATATTTGGGGTTAACCATGTCAACAACCAGGTGTTCTTGCCTCGCAGGCACCCTCTGTTTTCTCAAAACCGCGGCCCGAAATTTTGATCAGCAGTGCTCCTCATATGACTGGATGAATCAAAGTTTGAAGAGAGTGGCAACAGACCCTCGTTCTGACCAATGTTCAGTAAGTGCATCACTGAGATTTTGATTGTAGACATGTACCAGTGGCAACTCTACCAGAAGATTCTCTATAGCATGGAATTTATCGTTATTCAGTCGCTTAGACAAGGAATACTTGCACAGAGAGTGTTCAACGACAAATATGTTGAACTTCATCTGTTGTTGCCATGCTGCTGGTATCACCTGCGAGAGGTATTCGTAAACATATTGGAAAGATTGTGTTACTTCCTCGAGACTCGAACAGGGTAGATTTAGAAGATGTAGGCCCTTCATACCTCCAGCATCGATTGTCTGAAGGACTACTGCCATTTCCGCAGGTGTTGGAGTTGTCGCTAAGCCAGCAATTGTGTAGTCAGAAGCTAACAAATATGCCTGTAAATTTCTGATCTCAGGAAATACCTTCATCCAACGATGTTCCTGGTCAGGATCTTGGAATTTGGTGTTTCAGAAGTGATTCCAGAGCTCAAGGAATGGGGTCGGTTTCTCGGCAGTCAGGAACCAGTTGTATCAGAAATCAGAAGCTGCTTTCCAGTACTGTGACGCGTTGGCCGATGTTCGTTTAGCACTGGGAGCTTTGCTGTAGGCTTTTTTAATACAGAAATATTTTTCTCCTTGCTGTTGTTGTGGGCCGTATCGAATTACGTTCCAGGCATTTTCATCAGAGAAATAAACAGGGTTATTGGGGTCCTTTATATATGCGGTGCGATGAATGATTCCTCAGCATACAAGCGCACTGAAAAACCCAGCACGTGTACGCAAGTTATCTGGATCCCATGGGCCGCCAGGTCATAACAATTGAAGATGGCTGCTGGCTAGATCTCGAAAGATGCTCAGCCTATCCATGTCAACATTAACGTAGTCAATGAACTTGCGAACGGCAGCAGTAAGCTCCGGCGTTTCATTGAAGGGTGGATGAGGCTCCGATACTCCGTCCAGTAGAGGATATAATAGTTCAAACATTAGTTGAAGCTGCTTTACATCACTGTGAGTTCCAACTGTAGAAGTATTTGAAGATAGGGATGAGGAAGAACACGGTGATGACGGGCCTTGGAAAGAGCTCTCGAAAGAGTCTGATGGTAGGACACCAGAGAAGGCGGATCCTGGTATTGACGATCCTTCAGAGCGGAGGAAGAACAGTAACGATGTCCCATAATCTAATGCATCACACTGAGGTGTTTTAGACTGAAACATTAAGGTATGTCAATGGTCCTAGCGCATGAAAACAGATAAATACACACCAGAATTGATGTCAGTTCGGCTTGGTCTGGTGTGCCTGAGACACTGGCAATCTGTCATAGCATTGTCCTCCCAATACTGTCTTGATTAATTATGATTGCATTCTCAAGTTTGGCTTGCAGATCCGCCATTTTGGTTGGAGTTGATACATCAAACTTTCGAAGATCAAGCAAAGTACCCTCCGCACCTAGCCGGTCAACAAAGAACTGCACAACCTGTGTGCTTTTGTATGTCACCTCAGAGTCCAAACATAGCCATTGCGAGATCAGATTTCGGCAGATGTTGATAATAGCCTGGCTAGTTGGATCAACACGGGGGATCCGGTGATATGCCGTCTACGCGTTCACACCTAGATTTTGCGAATTTGTAACAATACAATTGCATATCTATCCTGTACTAGTGATAATAAAAGGACTATAGCTGAGGCTTCGAGCTGATAGTTACAGCAGTATGCGACTAGTGAAGCCAGGACTTAGATGCAATACCACTAGTGGGTTAAATCTACCAGCCGGCCATACTAGTGACTTGAATACTAGCCGGACTAATTAATATAAGGCCACTAGTAGACAAGTAATGCGACTAGCGCACCAAACAAGAAGCAGAATACACAGATCTCGTGAAGTTCAGTCACTAGCAGGCCGATCAGGGCATAAATGCCTAAGTCAGGTTAACTAGTTGCGCAGCAATCTCGAAGCAGGACTTAGAAATGAATTAGCAACGGATTAACCTCGCATCTAGATCCGACTAGTGCGATCAGATCTGTTACGATCAGACACGAGGCTAGCCAGACTGCGCTTTCGATCGCGGCCAACTGCTGTTTACGGACACGGAAGCGTGGCTAGTAGTTTATCCTTGGCACTAGTGGCGCGTTGCTGGGTCAAGAATGCGAAGTAAAACCGCTAGCATAGCTCCGTGGCTCACTAGCCGACCAGCAGCAGTTTCTAGACCGACTATTGCGTGCTTTTTCGCAGTATTTTGTGACTAGCCAAGAAATCCATACCGAAAATACCCCACTAGTATAGCTGTTTGTGTCGCTTTGTACCTTTCCTTACAGTATATAAGTAGTAGAATAGCCACTCGCAACGGGAGGCGACGCCATCCCTGCGATTGCGAGTGACTAGTAGTATCTAGTGCCCCCAATTAAAGGCTTTTGTGCTTAACCTCGAACGAAGCGGCTACTAGTCGCTAAGTTACCTATAGTATTGAGTGAATTGAAGTCCCTTTGAGTCTACCATTGTGTCCTGCAAAGGCCAAGAGTGCTCTGAAGTTAGTTCTTGCAGTTTCTCGAAGTTAAAGTATTATTCTTAGGCCAAGAGTGCCACTAGTAAGCTAGAGTGCGAACTAGTCAAGTGTTATCACTTGTAAGGAGCAGTTTCTAGGCCAAGAGTGCCACTAGTAAGCCAAGAGTGCGAACTAGTCAAGTGTTGATCACTTGTAGGAAGTATTACAGGGCCAAGAGAGCCAATAGTCCGAACAGTCGGAGTCCCAGCGAGCACAGTAGCTCAAAACCAAGTCACATTCATTCAATTGTGTCTTACCCACCCCACTAGTGCGAGTAGTACGCTTGTAAAACTCACTAGTAACAAATAAAACGTCTTTTGAACAACCTACCTTGATTATCGAGTCTGCAGAGTGCTTCTATCGTACTCGAAACACCCGAATTCAATACATTGGTGATAGTGTAGAGTGTAGAGAGGTTTAGTGTTGGTTGGAGCTCATTTCCGCCCACTAGTCTTTTGCCACTTGCCGTTACCGAGCACATCACCGGGGCTGGAAATTGGCCGTACAATCTGTAGGCCAGTCGTAAAGATACTCTGTCACACAGAGGCTTTGGCCTTGATTGATCGTTATCAGTGAAGAGACGTGACGAAAAAGATTGCATAGAGGGTTATAGAAGTCGTCATGAGATTCCCAAGCTTCCTTCAACAATCGATCTATGCAGCCCCATAGAGCCATCTTAGCTAGTTGCTCTTGCTGGCGGTAAACAATTTTTGTTCGAGTAGCAAAAGCGTGTTGATGGCTACTGTTCATCTGATGAGATAAGAGCTTCTGAATTGGCTTGAAGCATGATCCTTCTTGCTCCACGATGTAGAGCAAATCTTTGATGAAGGTGACATTGGAATCTTCATTGAGCCAGCAATTGATCAGGACACTAGCAGGAGCTTCTACCTTTGCAAGTATCGCTTCCAAATTTTGCTGATAAAAAACATGCATTGCTGATATACTATGAGCCGGTGCCACAGGCTTGAGATACGAGCTTACGATCTTTAGCCACTACGATCTGTTTCTCTGCTACCTTTTGTCGTTTACAGGATGGAAGATCATCACACTGCTCGTCTGGCTTGCGCTCTAACAAAGATTAGTATATTATTTGGCCATTTGAAGAATCTGCTCACTTCTTTTCATCGCTGATGGATCCTTGTCTCCACTATTGTTCCGGGTCTGCAGAACATAGTCTGTTGGTGAGAGTCAATACAATGTCTAAGGAGGATGCATTCAAACTTACTTCATTTACCCTGAGGGTCTGCAATATGAGGTCGTCCTCCTAAAGGTCATTCCATATTACAGAGAGCGCCAACATTAAGAGGAATTGTTTGACCCATCTCTTCAGCCAGTGCATAGAATGCTTCCTCAACCTTTTCAATGTTGGCGTTGCCATATGGAGCTGAACTGGCACAGTCATTAGTATTCCATCGTTGAGCAAGTTGCTGGGGTGTCATTGATTCGATGGAGACATCAGACTTTGATCCAATCCGAACATTGTTCCCAGTCCATCCCGGACCTAGATCCCAAGGTTCTGCAGCCAAACATACACCTTCTAGCTCCATGGAGAACACACTGAGGAGGAGCTCTTTGTCGAAGCGTACAAAATAATGAGGGGGAAATTGTTGAATTATGCCATTGATCCATTGAAGAAGAGAGCAAATGCTGTGGTTGAAGTGGTCTTTTGGCGCAAGAAAGCTGCCACCGTCACTGACGTATGTTGCTTGTTCGGTGTAGTTTCTTCTGAGAGATAATTGATATATACTGAGGAGAGAATCAACATTGTACATTGAATGTCATATTGAAGAGATGACATACCCACATCGGCGCCACTCCATCGGTAACTTTAAAAGAGTTGTCTTTAAAAGATGGCGATTCTTAGGCGCTTTGGCAGCATCATTGCAGTTCTCTGCACGATCCTCTTCTTTGTCTTCATCTTCATTGTCATTACGGCCAAGATTCTCTATGTCTCTGGACACTCGGCGCTCTTTTCTAGACCGCTTTTGACAGGCCTGACAGGGATCTGGAGGGTATGGCAAGGCGGCAAAAGCGAGTGCAGATTCTCCGTTCAGAATGACTTGAGGAGGATAGAGGATTACGGTCATGCGAGTATAGATAGAATTGTCGGTGTGGAGAGAGCCGTATTGAGCCAACCCTCCACTGTGCATATGCAGGCCTGAAAAGTACAGAGTACAGAACTCTTCAAGTACCCAAACGATACCAAATTCCATCAAGCAGAAGCACTCTTCTGGAACATCAGGATGAGGTCGTGTGAGAGTGGTCATTGCTATAGGAATGACAGTATGATCACTGCCATCGCTATGATTTCCACCATATTTTCCTATGTCTTTCTTAAGGCCCCCCCGAGCGTCTTCAGATGAGTTTTCATCTACAAAATAATTAGATAGCCGCTAGCTTTATTGGCAAATGTAACTGTACCTTCACCTGCCGATGGAGACCTTTCAACAGTCTCTTCTGCATGGATTTCACCTAGATTGGCATTGGACAAGGTATAACTCATGATAGTTGTTGAACTAACCTCTGCGGGCAGAAGCTAAATTCATCTGTGATGCTGGCCAACAATTATTAACAGAGCTGCTGAAGCCCTCATAGCGATCGTAACCTCCAGTCTTAGGAAAATTGACGAGATCTGCCCACTTTGCCATGATTCCAGGTACATCTGGTGCTCCTTTGCGCAATCCTTCATTCGCTGTACGAATGACAAGCTGAAAATTACTGATGAGAAAAATCACGAGAATAACCACAACGAATTGCACCTCATTAACCTGCTGACGCAGCACATTCTCATGGTCCTTCTCCTTTACGGTGTCTGCTTTGTTTGACAGGTGAGGTGCCTCCAATCCTCGTGCCTCCTGAAAGCTTGTAGTGAGATGGTATGCATGTTGGGCGTTTCTGACATGGAATCAAGAACGAAATGTTTGCTCAATAGCAATGCCTCCGCAAATTTTCCCGTCGATTGCAACAGCTTTCAAATCTGACATTAGTTCTTTTTCGCCATAGATATCATCCCGCAATTTCTGGAGATGCTCTAAAGTTGGTGTCATAAATTCTTTCCTGAAAACAAACTCGGTCAAAAACTCAGCGGAAACTACAGATAGAGGTACTTCGCATGGCTCCAAGATTTTACTGCATCTTTGCCATCCCCATCCTCTTCTCTTCCGTACTTGTCATGAAAGACAAGGAAGTCGTTGAGGCTAGGCCATAGTGCAGGCATGCCTGTTTGTGAACTTAATTATATAAGGCAATTAGAGGAATTGTAGCAAATGAACCTTTCGCAGCTGCCTCCTCCAAAGCACAGAAGGACAAAAGACTGGCCCCATGAGCAAAGATTTCATGAAGGTTCTCCGAGTCAGTACTAACGACAATGACATAGATGTTTCCGTGGCCAGCAGGTACTTGGGAGTGGGATGGTGCAATGTAGACGTCGGGAAATCAAGAGCTACAATTTGCTGGCTCAAGCTTAGTCCACTGGCTGGGAATTAATCTAGGTGGACGATGGGCTAGAATAGGTGGTGCAGTTGGATCGGGGGTTATTCCCAAAGCAGTCCTCTTCTGAGGTAAACAACAAATGATACGGGGAGTGGAGTGAGCGATGGGACCACTATCACTGCTCGGAAAGCTCGAGGTTGTAGTCATCTTGGATGGGTAGAGGAGAGAAGACAAGGGAGAGAGAGAGAGCCAACTGGATTTTTATTTGATCGCTGGAATCTCTGTATGACACCATCCCCGGTATTCTAAACTCGCAGATACCAGCTACGATGTCATCGAATCCTCCGCCAGAAACTCAAAGAGTTTCAAGGTGCTCGAGTCACTCCCTGAGTGATTTGAGACCTACTCCAAGACCTACGGCCTAAACATTCACAGTCTCACTGGGTCTGAGTCACTCTCCGAGTCTCATTACAACCTGAGAATGCAGTACAATGAGAATATCTTCTCGAAATTAACTGTCTGATCCTCTGGCCGCCCCCTACATAAAGAAACCCCTAGCTGTTGGCTGAATATTTGTATGCCATCATATGCGTCCATAGGTGGGTGTACAAACGAATGTTATGGTCTTACAAATACAAATTAATGATCAGAATCCAGTAATATTAACACTCAGGCTTAAGCACATACCGGGATATACAGTAAAGCAAACCATGATAAAGGCATATCAATGCATGAATGTTAAGGAACTTGAAGCCCCTCCCCTTCCTCAAAAGAGGTAGGACTGGTGAAAGTATGCGCTCAGATCTTGGATGAGTCCGGGTTTGCTCGGAGGCGGGGGCAGGGGCAGAGGCTTGAGGACAGAATTGAATGAAGTAGTGGGGCTATCCGACATCACATCAGACAACCTGAGTCCATTTTGCTTCGCGCAAAACGGTCCTCCCGCATCAATGTCTCGTTGATGCGGACACACTAAGTGCCGGGGATTAATTCGAGACGAGAGGATAGTAGTGGTAGTAGTAGTAGAGGACAAGCCGAGGCAAGACACGTGACTGTCCGGTCTGATCGCAAAGTTGAACTTTCATTGTCAGCTTTTTGTTCAATCCCCTATCCAACCTGCTAGCTCCGACGATAACTTCTGTCAGCTACCCGGCTTGTCATGTAAGTTCATTTCTGTCGCGCTCTGCTCTGACTGATCTCACAAAGTGTTTTTAGCCCTGATCGCAATATTCGCTAGCTAAACCTCAAGTGCAAAATATGAGACGTGTATTGGCAGGTGTGGAGGAAATTTATATGTGATGTATAAATTTTCGGACCTCAAGAACGTCTTATATTCAACCTTATTGCCTACCAAAGAGCAAAGAAGGATCTGAAGTTTGTGTACTACTCGAAGGTTTGTGTTCTCGCTAGTACACTTGGACTGGGGCTAATGTTGCTATGTGGCACAGCGACCCTAATGCAAGGCAATACAAAATTTACACTCGGTGATCTCACGAAGTTCTCTCAAAATTATAAAGGTAACTACGTTCATTCGCCTTTGATGCAAGGCTGATGCGAGTCGTATCAGGACAGTTAGGCGTAAACGATGGTCGTGTTGGGACCTATATCGAGGAGGATCAGATCTTCATCATGACTCCCAATAGCAAATTCATCCCGTACCCTCCAAACTCACGAGAAATCCATTTGTATGAGGACGGGCGATTTGGAGACCATGACCCCACTCGTGTTCCTCAGTTCTTTAAGGAAAAATTCTGTCATTTTCCTGCTATTCCTCATCGACCCCTAGTTTCTGATTTGTACCACCCTTACTATCAGTGGCTCAATACAATTTGGTACGATGTTGCTGACAGCGACATCGTATTCTCCTCAGGATATCTGTCGCACATAGGTTTACTTCACCCTTTTATCCATAAGCGATTCCGGCATGCATGGGATTACATCAAAGGGCGATGTTCTCGGATACAGAATACCAAAATGTTTTCCGATGAATTCTGAGAATTCCTCAGTATCAGGTGCACTCGTCTGGAAGCCTTGGTCAACCGAACTGAGTCAGTGATGGCAGACACTATGAGCATTTGTGTCCAGGTGACAGCAATGCAGCGATACTGGCTGGAGCTCATTGCTGGGCTGGACTACATGCAGATTCATCAGCCAGTGATGAATGGAAAAGTTCAATGCAATGAAACTTTGACTTCAATCGTCTCATTGGTGTATTTACCCTCAGTCTGGATGTTGCTGAACAGCACATGAAAGCTGGCATACTGGTCTACCTTGTCAGACCAATCGAGCAGTTCACAAATCAAATCATACTGAAAGCAGAACAACCAATTGTTTTCAGTGTAAACAAAACTCTTCCCCAGCCCTCGTTTCCTGTAGTATTCAGCGGAGACCCATCTCACCCCAAAAAATTTGATGCCATGCATCGCTTCATGCGAATCTTTCATACGTATCACAACCCTTTCATTTTTTCTACTGTGTCTTCTCCTACTCCTTCTGCCATTCCCTCAACATCTGTAAGTCCTTCTCCTTCCATCCCTCCTTCAACCTCAGGTGCTCCAGTGCATAACCAGAGATCCAAGGCCCGAGCATCTGGACCTCTGGGCAAGGGATCATCACAAAGAAGCAAGGCTCGTAAGGAAACTTTTCTACACTGTAGTTTCAAAGGCTCACGTATCTGTACATGGTCAGAAAATCTGCAAAGTACAAGAGATAAATTTGCAGACTTGTCTGGGAGTTACACTCCACCGGCTATACCTGCGTGGGCTGGTGCCAACGCAAGAATTGACCAGAACTCAGAATGTTTTCAGCAGCGCGAAGCTCAAGCTTAACACATCCAGAGCCGACATGATACAAATGGCGAGAAGAAGGACTACAACGTCAATATGGGATATGCCTTCCCCAATCCCGGACTCTTTGTGTACGCTTCTACTACTCGGCAAAGCACCTACTTCTGCCAGTGGGAGCATTATCGAGATGCTCTCATTTATCGTGTTGCTTTGTTGACCTCAAATGCTTCGCCCGTCCATCTGCAAGTGTGGAGAGAGCTACTTGCTATGCCCTTCAAGAAAGAGCATACTAAAACTATCAAAGCTCACGACACCATGTTAGACATGATGGGAGCTGCCCTTCAGATGCCCAGACCAGATGTATGAAGCCCAACAACACATACAGATGAGCCATTTGATGTCAACCGGGGTCATTACCTTATTTGGGAACTTTGCAAACTCAACTTCTGACTGGAGCTTCTAGCAATTGATGTGCATCTTACACGCTCCCAAGTTTCTGACGATACCGACTTCCAGCTCAAACGTCAGAACGCAATACTAAAGCTGTTTCCAGGAGAATCCCTCATTCCATTGCCATCTCATTCTGTTGATTTGGTCAGCTTTCACTCGACAAGTTGGAAGGAACAATGTATTATCCTTGAAGCTTTCAGAAAAATTATGTCGGAATGGGAGGTACCACTGGTGTTTGAGGCCAAGGGTCTTTTAGATCCATCAGGTGATGATGCATCTTTGAAGGTTGAGAAAGCCTTGGTAAAGCATTATGCTTAGACATTCTTTGATCACTTTGGTCGGCCTCCAGTACTGCCTCGTATTCCTCATCAGAGTGCACCACTTAATGAGCTGGAAAGAGAAAAATAAATCGTTGATATTCATGAGGTATGCAGCTTTTTTTCAAGTGCTGAACAACTTTTTCTAACTTCCACCAACACAGTTTGTATTTTGTCAGTCAATAAAAACTTCTTTGAGCCATGGCAAAGCTTTTATGATGTCAGGCCTGGTTTTGAGTGAATTTTCCTCTTGCGATGACATCATAGCAACTTGAATAACTGCACTAATATTTTCAAAATATTTGATATTTTTAAGAGTGAGCCTGTGGCGGTGGCGAAGCAGCCACTTCCTTATTTTCCTTCCTCACCACTACTAACAGACAGCTGTACTCTGCACTTTCTCCTACACATTTCTCTTCTCCTGGGGTAAGGACTCCCATTTGTATCCCGCCTCTATTGTTAACGACTTTTCCTGACAGCCTCCTAGAGCGATATCAACTCGATAGCTCTTCAAACATGCAAAATACAGAGAACATCTGCCCTTATTGCCGAGATACTTACAATGTTTGAGGCTTTACAACCCACGAGATAGCTTGCTCTAAGAGGTATGAGGACCACATGCACAAGATTGCATATGAGAGACAACACCGAGGCCAAATGCCAGGTCAGTGGTCTAATATGGTCCGGAAGGTCTCAGATACTGACACTTCCTAGGGCGACGGTCTCGCAATTCCCCTTCCAAACCGATTCCCTCCCTGGAGCCAGAAGCAGCAACAATGTCTTTGGTAGACTCCTTTGAATGATTTCGTGAATGTAGAAACAGTGGAATAGGTAAGTCGTTTGTCCTTTCTGCTGCAGCATGTCTGGCCAGCTGATGACATTCAATTTCAGACGATCAAGTCATTCCAGAGGAAGATAGGGCTACAACTCCACCTATCCAGGCCACCTCTGACCAACCAAGACCTGATGTCACTTATATCCGCACTGAGTATCACCCATCCAGCAGGCGAGACTCAAGAGAAGATTTGCTGGAAGAGTATCAAGCTCGGGAAGAGAAGTCCAACATTGACTTTGACGATTCGCCCTGGCACCCATTTAAATCCAAAATTGACTTCAAGCTGGCGGAGTTTATTCTACAGGCTGCTTTAAATGAAGGTGAAATTGACAGCCTTCTGAAAAATATAGTACAATGAGGAGGAGAGCTACCTTCATTCTGAAACCACCAAGAGTTAATCGCCTTGTGGGAGAAAGCAGCTGATCTTCGCACCCAGGTTCGAATTTTTCCTATCTGATCCGTGCTTGAAAATTGACCTTTGAAATAGTTTACAAAGACGACCTTTAGTGTGCCATTGAAAATGCAAGATTACGAATTTCATGTATATCACCGAGATCTGTGGTCCTGGACTTTGGACATTCTTCTGGATCCAGTCCTTGCTCCCCACCTTGTCTGGGATGCTCAACGACTTTTTAAATGCAAAGGCCGCACATCCGAACAATTCTACACTGAGCCTTGGACAGGCAACACCTTTTGGGAGGTGCAGGCACGTATTTTATCTTGTCTATATTTAAATCACAAGGCACTGATTGAAGGGATAGTCGGCTCTTCCAGTTAATGGAAAACCTATATGTTACATCATTTACACAGACAAAACATGGCTTTCTTCATTCAGCACAGTTCAGGGTTATCCTGTTATCATTAGACTAGGAAACCTGCCAGCTCATATTCGTAATGGACAAGGTGTTGGAGGTGGACGTGTTATCGGATGGTTACCTATTTTATGTTTTAATTGGGATGAAGACGATCACCTTACTCAAATTGTCTTTGCTAGGTACCCGAAGAGTCTGAGCATTGCGATAAGACGTACTATGCTGATTTCAAGAGAGCTGTATGGCATAAAGCATTCGAGATCATTCTATCATCCATCAAGAATAGGTCAAAAATCGGGGCTTGGGTGCAATCCTCTGATCCAGATGTTGTGCCCTGGTATCTCTTTCCTACTATCATGATTTTATCTGCAGATTATGAAGAGCAGTAAGCCGTTGCTTTACATGTCTTTCAAGGATTAATATTTCTAACAGATGTATGATGTCTCTGATTTGGGGGAGCAGATCCAAATTTCCCTGCAATATATGTCTCATTCCCGAAGGACATCTGCTCAAGATGGAGGAGACATATAGACTTCGAACTATGTCTTAGGCCCAAGACATATTCGAACAGGCTAAAGAAATATCTGGCGCTACAGATCGAAATGCATTCCTTAAGCAGTTCAGTCTCTGGTTTATAGAAGTAGGTTTTTCGTCCAGTTTAATGTCCATGTATTAATACGGGACTTAGAACGTCTTTTGGAGCATTGGTCATTGTGATGTCTATCGGGCTCTCTCGTTCGATCGATTGCATGCTTTCAATAATGGTCTTTTTGCAGACCACTTACTGGAAGAAGTTATCAGAAGAATTGAGAAGTTGAAGCACTCGCATTCTTTTGCCCAACAAGCAGATGAACAGTATGTCTACCTAATTGTCGTGAAATTTTTCCTTTAATAGTAACTAATCCTTAAATCAAGATTGAGCACTTTCCCTCCTTGGAAGGATTTGTATCGTTTTAAACAGGGATTCATGCATCTTACATTTACGGATGGACAGAAATATGAGATGCTTTCAAAGGTATCTACGGATTTAAAATCTTGTCCCTATTAGCTAATCCTTATCCATAGCAACTGATTTTCGTCGCTCATAACATCCTCACTAGAGAAAGAGATCCTATTGGATATATTCTTCTCCACACTTTACGAGTGTACATGGAGTTGGATATGTACGCCAGCTTTTCTCTTCATACATCTAGCTCTCTCCAAGCTGGATGAGCGAGGCTGCCAATGCTGTCTGCCCTAATTAAGGTATGCCTATAGCTCCGCTTTCAGAACTTGAGCTCATTGTATGCCAGGAATATGAGAAAGCTTCTCGAGAAGAGTACGAGAAGATCAAGCAAGCTGCGTTGGATGCTGGAAAACAACCACCCAAGAAGTTGACGTTCAAGACCTGGGATTTTCCCAAAGTCCACTTGCACAAACATCTCTTCGATGACATTGAAGCCAAAGGTGTCACACTTAACTACAATACAAAACTGAATGAAAGTATGCATGGATCATTCAAAGAATCTTATCAACGTCGCACCAATTTCAAGGACTTTGAAAAACAGGTCAATGTTCAACTTCTCTTGCAGTTTGTTAAATTGGCTGACATTGTATTTGCTCAGATTCTTTGGATCGATCAATGGTATAATGCTATGTCATTCATTTGTCAACAGATTGATGCACAGCAAGAACGGCTGGCCACATCTGCAGACAAAAAGGAAACCGATGAAATCAACGACTCCAACCAGCTGGAGAGAGAGACGGAAACTGCCAATAGTCAACCGGACTATGTTTCAGCTGCTTCAGTGCATGGCAGTTGAGGAAAGGGAGGAGGCAGATTATCAATTACAGAGGTAGAAGCAAAAGCTGTGGATAATCCTGACTTTTCTAAATTTCGACAACACCTATCAAAATACATGGCAAAACATTTCAAGAGTCATCCAGAGGAGCTTCCTTTGATTAATGGAACTGCAGTAGCATTTGAGGGCTTCGCATTCAACGATCAGGTACCTCGTATTTCTTCTTGAATTGTGTAGCATATCTCACGCCAGTTATCACAGATATCATTATATGGAATGCTAAAGTCATACTACCCCAGTCTTGCTGACTGGCGGATCACCATAGATATCCTGCAATGTTTGCCCAGCTTCAACCATCATCCTCGCTATGACTTTGTTCTCGTTGACACCATCGATGGCCCCCTGTTTGCACAGCTAGTTATGGTATTCGAATGCACCATACGCGAGAAGACATTTCCCCTCATGTTGATTCGTCCATTCGACCAACCCACGGAAGGACATAGCACACAAAAGGATCAGGATCTAGGATTTTATCGTGTCAGAACAGACATGAAAAAGAGCGAACCCTGTTTAGTTTCCATATATTGGGTCATAAGGGGTGCCTTACTGATAGAAGATTCTGATTTCAATCCCGAAGATGAAAATGTGAAGGAATACCTAGTAGTTGATGTGGTTGATGCAGATATGTTTCTAAGGATGCAGTCTCTCCATTACGTAGGAAAATCAACCATTTAATGACGCTATTGGCTGGAGAGTAGGTCCAGACTTCCTTCGCCACTAACCTATCTGACATCCTTACTTAGATTAGGCAGTAGGCTCGTCTACAGCTCGATTTGACAGTCAACTTGAGGCAGCGACGGCTCAAGGTCAATCAGCCCATTGATTCCCACACGTACTTACTTAAAGCTATGTAGAGTTTATACCCCAACTGGCGTCGAAGAACAAGCTAAGGCTGCATCGGAGGGTGCGGATCCATCACCTCTGATATCATCTCCACCACCTCCACAGCCAGCGGCTTCTTCGAATTCACTCGATATCAAATCACTCACCGGCCTTACACACATCTTCACCCCTATGCCAGGTTTGAATGTGTTTCCTGTGCCCAGAATGGGATTCAAGACCCGCAAGAAGTGACCCCGTACCGATTGGGATGTCAGTCCAAAACTCGTTGGTAGACTTGTGCCGTTAAGCAGGTTATGTGAGGCCGGAGCAATATTCAGCTGAAAGCGGGCAGTTTAGTACGCGAAATATCCATGCAATCAGATACTCACTGCTTTATTTGCCGCCGTCTCCACCTGATACACAAACAGTCAGGCTAGCTCGACAGAAAGAAACATAGGTTATACCTTGAATTCAATACCTCTCGCCCACAAATGGTCATCATTCTGACTGAAGCCTCCTCCTATCACAAGCATACCAACCTCCACCAACGTGGTCCATGCTCTGCATTCCACTTCCGGCATCAAATTGGGTAGGTTCAAACACCTCTGAAGGGCAAGAAGAGATAGGCATACTGACTGAGCGTGATACCAGTGCGTTGGTGGGTGGATCAGAATGCCTGGAAGCGAAACGAGCAGGAGAGAGGGGCCGGCACCGTGGAGGGAGCAAGGTCATTGCCATTGACAGAAAAGGTGACCTTTGAAGTGCTGTCGCGACGCTGACGCTTGGCACGTCCTGGTCATCATTGGGAGAGGTGCGTAGGGAGGAGAAGTATGCAATGACGTGTCTGTAACATACAACGGATAGCAGGCTTGCCTTCGCTTTGTTCTGCTATCTGCGAGGCTCAATGTATCTATCTGCAATGGTCAGGTGACTTTCAACATTTTTACCTTTCTTCTTTCATCCACTCTGCCATTGTCATCACTTCTTAAAATCCACTCTCTTCTCTACTCTACCAGCACATCCAGCTAGCTGAAGCAACAATGTAAGTATTCCTAAGCAAATTCTGTTTCTTCACATACTCTTCATTGCTCTGTCAGTACCAACAGCCTTTCAGTCAGCTCCCCTGCTCTCCTCTGCTCCTACAACCAATTATCTGTAAGTACTCTTGAGCTGGTCCTTGATTTTCACTGACCTACATATATTTATAGATGAAAATCAACATATTCACCACGGATGCGACGGAGACGGCGTTTTATCTGTATCGTGAGGACAAAACTAGAGAACTACATGCAGCATTGGAACGTACCCTCAATGACATCAGTAGAGTATCTCACGAGGAATGGTATGGACACCCTGGTAGAGCGTTTAAGCACATTGACTGTATTCTACTGTAAGTTTCACTTCAACATTCGACGGTGAGACACTTACGAACCTGTTCGCAGTGACTTAGTTGTAGAAGGCACTACTTTCAGCATCGGTGTAATCTTCAGGTATAATCAATACTTGGGGATCTTGTGTTACTCCCAGAGCACTGGCATTGCAGAATTTGTGCACTGTCGCTCAGCTGAACACGTAGTTCATCGTGTACTGGGAGGCGTCCTCGTCGACTCTGCGCCTGCCGTCAGAATTCAGTACATCAGTGACTGGTACATGTTTTCTCTGGTTCGTGAATGTGAATTAATTAAAATTTGCAGGATCTCGCCTTAGGATTTGACATTGGTCAATATTTGACAATATACCATCTGCACTTATATCCTATATACATTGTATATACTTACAAAGTTTTATTTCTTGATATACAATACATGAAACTATCTTGATCTTAAAATTTCGCCCATGAGAAAAAAATCTGACTTATTATCTTATCTTATCATTTTGATCGGATAATCTACTTATGAAGGTGATCCAAATCTTATCTCATCTTATCGATGGCCCTTAAAAATCGATCTAGATTTTAAGGGTCATGCCAAATCTCCGACACTATCAAGTATTTGCCCTTATGGGATGCACAACCATTATACTAAAATAGCTGAGCAGCTATATCTGTGCTTACATGTCGATGAGCCCTCCGTTTTGTCCAGCTGGTAGATTGAAGCCTGGTGTCCTACCAGTGAACCAAATCAAATTCAGTGTTCTTCACTTATAAGAGGCTTTTTCGCTCCTCTATGAGTCGGAGGTCTACCATGGTTTCCTGGTTCCTGGGCTCAGCAATCGTTCATTTTTGACACCATTCTGCCTGACTACATGTTTTCTCTTTGTAATAATCTTGATTCATTATCATTGGAGTTTCTGCAGGCATATTGCATCCTTCAATGTGTGCCGGTTTCGATCAGACATGGTGCGACTGTGTGTTGTTCTGAAAAAGCTAACGGGCCGGATTAAGTATAAAGAACACTCGATGTTGGTGTGCCATTGTAGGTCAATGGAGTATCTACCTCTTGGGATGTTTTCGATCCTCTGTACTATTCCCGGTTGGAGTTGTACAAACAGTCATTTATTTTTCCAAATCCAACGGAGTGGTAATTGGTACACAGGAAATATGACCACTGTCAATTCAATTGTTGTGGATGTTGGGGTCCATTCGAATTCATATCAGGCATAGACACCTAGAGTGCCCAAAGGGCGAACAAGTCATGCTACTTCCTCGGATCGAAACATATCTGGCTTTGTCTTCTATACTATACTACTTCAATACTGGGTATCCACAGATCTGATCACCACTGCATCGTAATTTGACGTGTGTATCTGTCACTCTTACAGGCCACAGCTCCATCAATGCGGGAGCATCCAAGTTCCGAGTTTGCACCATGCCAAACCCACTTCGGATCGAAAAGCATTAGGCTTTGTATTCTAATCTGTGACATCGACAACCTTTATATGACAAGACTCCCCTAATCTCATACTTAATTTGGCGTTCTGTTGCCATCAAGCAGGTTGAATAAAGGATTCGCTGGTGAGCTGTCTTAGACAGTGTAAAAGGACATAAATAGCATGGTGTACGCACCTCAAATAAACCTAAAAACCATAACCCAACCCTGTATACATCTTCCGGATCCGGAAGACCTAAAGACTGACTACACAGATGAAGGTCAAAGGGAATGCCAGGGAACGGCTTGCATTCAAACTGTAGAAGGTAAAATCTTGAAGGCTTTATCCAGAAAAAGACGACACAGAGTGCATGAGTGCCAATGGATGGATTTGAACTGTCTTTTTTCTAGAAGTATTACCACTAATCAATCGGACGGCAATAACAGACAGATTAGTCTCCTGAAGTTATGCCATTGGGTCACCACAAAGGATCATGACTGTTGTATGGAGAGTTGGCAATGGACCAAAATATGTGAGAGCCGGCCTTTATAGGGTAATAACTTCAGGCTATTACAGTTATAAACTGCGAGTATACAATGGAAGGCGAGCACTTATTCGCTCGCCAGTAATCATTTCATGAAGTTGCACAAAGGGAACGACCACTATTGTACAATTTGTCTCCACTGGCATTGCACCTAGCCATAATCAGATTTCGAAAACAGAAGAGTATGCCTACTGGGGAGCGTTATTTACTATCCGATTGCATCATCTTTGACTGACTGACAAAATAAATAAGATGCAAAGTTGCAGAGCGAGAACGGGTTTCGGTCTAAAGGAACGCTAGATGAGTGGATGGAAAACGACTAGTGGAGGCTCACCTCAACAGACATGGTGGAGAATCAGTTGGAGTGTAGACTTAAGGATAGAATATCAGATAAGATGAGGAGCACGGTGAGAAGGCAGAAAATGACCTACCTAGCTGTGGGATGATGATAAGTCCAGTTAGGGTAACCAAACAGCTAAGGATTGCGGAAATACAGGAGTCTGTGGTACCAGAGTCAGCATGGCTACTAGTCATGGTGCTCAAGCACCGAACACTTGTGTATCGAAATTGGGGTTGTTATTCTGTGCGGAGGCCATGCATGAGAGTGCCGAAAGTTGAACTCCTCGTTTCACTAGCATAGTTGGACGCATCTGATAAGAATCTGGGATCATCAGCAAAGACATTCCGGGGAGATGAGGTGCAACTGACATTAACCGGGAGCACAACATGGCCTGGGTAAATTGAAACAGATCGGAGTTCTAAGAGAACTGTGCGCGACCATCGAGGTATTGGGCATCTATCATGGAAAAGGAAAAGCAGAAGGACGAGACAGCAACTCTTCGACGAGTGTCATCAGTTGAAGATGCGCAGTTAATATTATGGCAGGCTCACGCGTCTGCGCGTTACCCATCACTAGTCAACCAGTCACTGCTCATGATGTCGGTGCATGTTTGATAATCGTCATCTGAAAAGCATCAGCATCTCAGAAAGTAGACAGACAGCTAACCATCGTTTTTCGGAACCTATTTCTAGGTGCTATGGCAGCCTGTTACAAGTCATTGACATGCGTGTTTTAAGTTGCGGAGCTTGGAGAGCGAGAGGCTATAGCGCTGCCTGGCAATGACTGATTATAATCATTGGTAATCAACATCATGCGCTTGGACCCAGTCACCTCCATTTCATTGGGGATTCCATCGGAAGTCCTCCCCAACATTGATGTCTAAACACGCACTGATGCTAGCGGCGATCTTCAGACTCACTACCAGCATCCTGCCATGCAACAGAGACAGGCAAAATGTTAACGCATCCTTAGATCATTCAAAACCTATTAGCATTTAGCTTACTCTTTATCTGGCCGGACTTCAATGTAGGCCAAAGTACCGCGATGGGCTGTCAAAAAAATGTTGGAGCCTTTCGCAAGATAGCATTGTCTGAAGACGGATTCGAACTGCCAAGTCCTTTGTCTCGAATTTTTACCCCCAGTCCAAAGCGATAACATATATCTCTAATAAAACAACGTTACCAGACAGCCACGGTATGTCTACATGGCATCAGTTTATATCTTGGACCTTCTTACCTGATCAAGAGAGCAAAATGTGCTGAAAATTGGACATACTATTCCCCACTATTGCCAATGGACAGATTCGAACTGTCTCTTTGTAAGAGAAAAACCATTAGTTGATGACAACAATTACCTGCAAATGCAAAAACATCTCCATGCTTTGCTTGTAAGAGTTCCTTCCGAGAAAGTAGACTTCAAACTGGAGTCTGAGTTTAGTAAGTAGTCCAGTAACTGCTCGAAAGATTTGCGCACATTCCTTCATAGAAGAAACGGGTATGACTTCAACGTGGTGTCATGCTTGATCATTTAGGTTAGCTGGACGATTAAGAAGTGGAAAGTCAAGTTCAACTCGAGATTCACAGTAACCAGGACTTGCTTTCTCAACAAAGAGAATGAAATCATGAAGATGCGAATCCGGCGATTCAAAACCTTACATTGGTAAAATTCTCCTGGTGCCCGCCGATTCATGATGGCACATAGACAAGGCTCATGTGGCGAGTCTAAGTAATAGTGATTGTTGTAAGATACTCGTTTGAAAGGTCACGTAAAAATGCAATACAATTTTGATGATATCATACAGTCGACCCATGGAATCGAACACGGACAAGTCATAGAGCGTGTTGAACTACGTCGACATGATGGATAAGGATGAAAGACAGTGAATGATTCTCATGGCTTCAAAATGTAAATTGTCATCCCTGGAGCTCAGTGTAGATACTGCGAGCTTCGAGCCTCGTATTCTACCAACAGTTTTGTTTGTGGGATGTATCATGAAAACATATTTTAGTCCTTCATTAAATGCCATGGCTGGAGTCGAACCATATATGCCCCTACAATCTCTTGCTGAACCATCCTAGCATGAAGAGTAGATGAGCGAAATGAAACCACAGTCCCGCCGCTTCCTTCAAAGGACCTAACGAAAAGAGACTGTATGTAAACATGAAAAGAAGACTCCATCTTTATTTCAATTTGGCAAACAAAACCGAACCAGAATCATCTTATGTACCACAGCACAGAATCAAACCATCTACTATTGAACCATTGTGATACTACCATTGAACTAGATGGGCGTGATTGACTTGTCTCCACTTGTTCTTCAATGTAGCAGGGGTGTAATACCTACACAGACTGGAGGAAGAGAAGCTGGAACATGGAGAGTCTCATTGAAAATTAATGTAATACAACTCTTCGGAAAATGAAAGGGTAGTTTACTGAAGCCTACACATAATTATATATATTTGTGTTAGGCACAAATCAGTAAAGACGTAGAACGTAGGTTCACTGAAAAAATAGCGCTCTCACTGCTGGTATAGCCCATAAGCAACTTACGCATAGTGCATGAATCAAGATGTTTCCTTCCTTTGGTCTCTCCCTAAACCTTGGCCCTACATGTCCTGCTTTGTCTTACTTCTCATGACCGCAGAATGCTAGCGGAGGAACATTGAGTTAAAAGGTAGGAGTAGTGCTGGCCATGGTGAGCTGTATTGATGTCTTGTCTCCGTTGCTTGGAAATGACATATCCACCACCTACAGCCCGAAAAGATGGCTAGAAGAAGGCGACATCCAGAGATTGATACCTACACCAGTCGGGATTGATTGGAACTCACACTTAATACAATAGTTAGGTATAGCCATCCTGAAAGGTGTAGGCATGCTTTTATACAACAACGGTCAGAAAGTGGTTACTGATCATAGCAACGAATGGCACACATTGATGCTGTCAAACCCAGCCGTCTCTTCTTTTGCCCTCATCTGGACTTCTGTACCAACTGGGACACACATCCTCCTGTCACTGCCCGAGACCCCCACCAAGAGGGCTTCTTTATCGGACACGACAAGTCACTATGTTTTTGGCTGTGATCCTATCCACTTGTAATTCATGAAGGCCGATATTGATAGTAAACTTTGAGCGAGGACGGTAAGTGAGAGTTGAATAGAAAAAGGATGGGCTTACCTGTTAGATCTGTACCTCGCTCATTCATTGGTGCCCATCCTCCAAAGTGAATCCTGGACCCATCCCCTTGTGCTCTCGCAGTCGACCTCAATGACCTCATCTTATCCTTCCATCCTGGTCTGGGACACAAGCCTGTTCCCAATAGTTATATTTCTATTTGTGCCATGATTCCCTCGCATCCTGGTTGCTTCCATCATTCGGTAAGCCACAAGTCTAATAAGAAAAGGAATTAGCATGCCTTTCAGATATCGGCCTGTCTGTTATTGATAACCCAACTGTCAGCCTCAAGCTTCACGGGATGCTCCGTGACTTCTACATTCCTTGAAGGTGATGTCGCCTGCATCGTAGTCGCCTAGTTCTAGTCTCTCCCCCATACTTATCGCATGTACCATGGGCTGAAGATTCCTTAGCGAGCTCAAATTATGCCTATACAGATGGAGCACTACACAAAGTGACCGTCTCAGCAGATCACGGATTACCAGAGGGTTCCATGCAGTGGAACGTTTTTTATCTCATCATGTGAGTACTCCGAGCGGTCTTGTTATTTCCGAAAAGGTCGACGAGGAAGAGACATGTAGGATCCTCAGTGGGCGCAGTCATATCAGTCATACGCGAAGGCAGTTTTCTGCAAACAGGTATCAACACAAGTTCGCAAAAGCAGCAGATTTCCTGGATTTGAGGTGTGGTCATAAATATGAGAGGGGCTGCAATGGCTGGAGGACAAATTGGCCTGCTCTTTTGCAGACACAAGGTTCTGTTTCGATTACTCACAAGGGACCAGCTTTGTCCTTTCCTCTGAGAAAGATAGATGGGATAAGCGACCTGGCAGTCTTGTTACCACCTAGATATGACTCCAACAAATGTACATCCGTACCCTGGACCCAGTGCCAAGAGGAGGTCAGCAACTGATTGTAGAGACGTCACTCGATAAGGTACAGTAGACACTGATTCATATTCACCAAGGTAGTTACATGAGTATATGCTATATTTAGATATCATTAGGTCGTCGAACCAACATTTCGATGACAAGGCAGACATACAATTGTTATTCAGGATCTATCATCAACTGCCTGTGGAGAGAGATGTCATCATGGGTTGCACAGAGTTGATGAAATGTGTTCTCACCTCATATTGTGTGCGACTTGACATGTGACAGGTCGTATTAACGTCGTTCTCAGAGCCTATATCTGGCTGAAGCAAAGTCTCGCTTGGTTCTTGTTATAGGACACAGTGATGCTCATCAGAATCCATCTCCCAGTTCAATTGGCCCTCGCTTCCGAACACAAGTATAAAATGCAAAGAACCAAGCATTAGCAGTTGTTGTTCCTTTCCAAATATTTATGACGTCGAAATGATGTTGCTGGCATGTGAATGGGCAAGAAGAATTTGGCGTGGTCGCCTGCGTGGCTGCATGGAGCATGGCTGCATGGTTGTCAGTGTGGTTGACACATCTCAGGGGATGATCAAATATCCTTCGAGCATGTCTCAACGCGTCCATTCTTGTCTGTTGCTGCCTCCTCGGTAAGAATATGTAGCTCCAGATTTCTGTCATGGCCAGTCTTGAAGAATTTTATGACCATTGACAGCATTACCGCTGAATCAAACAATTTCTTGGGTGTGTCAACGGGTTGAAAAGACCATAAAAGTAGTTTCTTAAGTGAGAAGTTGTAAGATACACGAGGTGGGATCACCTATCACTGAAGATAGCACGAGAAGAAGGTGTTCTCTATGATGAATATCAGAAAAACTCATGCTGATTCATTGTTAGTCTACAATATTAACATATTTAACATATAGATACATGAGTTCCAACATACTATTCAAGAGCACATACGGACTTTACGTGATCTACGTGTGAGCCTGCGTGTTGGTGCCTGCATGGCTTGCATGGCCACATGGCTTATCAGCATGGTGGTGCATGGTTAGCCTGCGTGGTGTGGCTGCATGGGTGCGTGGTTGCGTGGCTGCGTGGCACGCTGGCGTGGTAGGTTGCATGGTTGAGGCATATCTTCACATAGGATACAGTCATTACTAAGTTAGTCTCCATGACCAGTTGAATCAGTACTTGACACATTGAAGCTATATTGAAGTTGTATTGATAGGTAATTGATGTCCACAGCACTACTCTACGATCTTTGAGTCCTTGGTGCTGAAAAGCACAGAAATTTGAACATTTAAGCTTCTCCTACTTATAAAAACATACATTTAACATACACTGGTAACTAAAAACCATAGACCCGAAGTGTGAAACACTGTAATTGGTGGATACCGGAAGTGCAGTTTTGGTGTCAATTTCCAACATCAGCAAAACCCAGAATTTGTCTTTCCGGGCTTGGTCTTTTTTAGCCATCTTTCTGCCTCTCTATCTTGGGTGATCGAGTCTTGGTCTTGGCAAACCGGGTCTTTTGCATCTTTCTGATCTTACCATTGCAGCCTTCCCTTTAAAATGACCTTGCAGTTGGGATGATTACGGATGGAAATTGGGGCAGTGTGTTTGTATTGTTCTGATAAACTGACTCGGTGAGCAGAGTATCTTGATTCTCAGACAATCCCTATAGGTACATGATCATGACTACCAAGTGCATAAGAATAGTGCATTGGAGCACTAAAATAACAATCCCCATGCATATCCGGCATGGTAGAACCATATTGTGGTGTTGCGAGTCGGCAAAAGGGGATGACAGTGGTAGATCTAGACAGCGTAATAGCCTGTAACAGCAGACTCGGAACAGAAAATTTGCAAAGTTCCTTCAAACTCCACTGGACATGTCCATGTGCATGTGATGTCAGACTTGGACTCGGAGACTCTTGTATTCCTTACCTCTCTCCTCACTGTCGCTGTCGCTGTCACTTTGCTGCAGTTTAGGATTGAAGCTGCGATCATTTGGGTATACCCTTGTGGTATCAAGGTGGACAAAGGTACGGGTATCTCTTGTTGAGTCTACTATGTGTAATTCTTGCTTTGTCTTCCAGCCTACCGCTATTGCTAACCACAGTGAAGAGAAGCGGTAAGATGTGATACCTTGTTACCACCGGCTGCTGAACTGATCAGAGCTGTAGGGGGATGCACACTGATCAAGGAGAGGGCTCTTGTGATGATTGCAATGGTAGTTGTCCAGGAAGGGAGGCATCAGGCATTGCCAGCAGGTGTGTGCTTCTTCCATCTCCTTTCATCTTATTATTGACCTTTGGATTTCGACTATTTAGCTGTTATTTCTCTTTCCTGCAGTGCACCTTATCTCAGCCTGCAGGAAAACTTGCTGCGGTGCGTTTTTTCTGATGATCCGACATACTGATCTATCCCTAGCAGTCATAGAATCTATTCTCTCATCTTACCATGTTGTCCACCAGGGCCCTCAACATGATTTCCCTTCAAATAGCGAGCTCGCCGTACGAGCCGCACCAGAAAATTCATACATTTGCTTCTAGATATGCAAAATCAGGCCAATATGACACCGCCATCGATGTGCTATTCCAGAGTGTGAGGGAATTGCTCAAGATGGGGCAGGCCAGTTCTGGTACTGACCTTGCCGTATTCATTCTCGATGTCTACAAAACGAAGGGAGAGACAGCCAACGACAATAGCAGAGGTGCGCAGTGTCATGGTACTTGTTGTGACCGCTGATCCAAATAGCACAGACAGATTGATGCAACTCATTGCATTGACTGGCTCGTCGGGATCATGATGGAGGACCATTGTTGACAAATCCATAGCGTTCATAATGGTTCCCTTACTGCTCGCTGTTGTTCTTACCAGTGAAATACGTACTATTTCTGAAGCGGAAATGGTCATAGTGTTAACCTTATATCTTATGGTTCGTTGTAGTAGATAGAAATCAATATATGAGCATTTCTGTGTCCTATGAAGTTGAATGCAAAAGAAAAAAAGATGAGAAGACATTGTTATCCTAGGACAGGTATAGATCTTGCAAAGACAAGATCCTTCTTGACAAGATTTTGTACCTCAGTTGTCAAAGACCCGTGATCTATCGTTCTTTTTTGTCTTTCTGGTCTTGTATAAGACCGAAAAGATGCACAAGACCAATTCTGAGTTTTGCTGATGAACTGAGTATCTTCATTGGGGAATATTCAAGAATAGAAACAAAACAAACATAAGGATATCATCACAAAAGCTCACGAGCATCATGCAGTGCACTACATATATTACATATAGTTGAGTTCAACTGGAGTTCAACCGATGACTTGCGTGGCTGTGTGGCCACGCTCCATGCCAGCGTGGTACCACACAGGTGACCACACTGAATTTATAGTGCCCCATGCAAACCAGAACCGCAAGTCTTCACTCACCTCTGTTGCATTCACGCCAATCTTGTAGTCTATCCTGTTATGGGATTACCTATATGACTATGTACCGTTGACTCCATTATCTCCTTTCGCTATGACTATCTCCTTTCCTATCTTCGAGTCACCTTTACTCTTCTTCCACCAGAATACCATGGAACCTTCTCGTGTCTTCAGTGACAAGTATATATATACAAGCAGTAGTGTACTAGATACTCACTTTGAATTACAACCCCTTTACACCTTTACTTACGAGTGAACTTAAGGGATTGCCAAACCTCTATAGGTTAATTGGAATCAAAGGCTCAAGCGAATGCTTACACAGTAGCTGATTGAACTTTCTTCTATTATCATCCTCAGCTCTTATTTCATACATCAGCGAAGGTAACGGATTTATCTATCTATGGATATACTAACCTTTTCTTCACAGATTTACTCTCATTTGCAACATATCCCCAGGAGTCATGACAGTCCTTGTGCCATGTGTGGCCATTTTTAGAAGATTGTGATGTTGTCCTAGGCGAAGGTTTTGGCGGAGTGAAGGGACCGGGATGATGATAACAAGAAGGAAAAGAAAAAGGACCTGCCAGAGTCAATAGGCGCCAATGTCACTGGTCTGTGGCCTCAATTGGCTGACCAAGCCTCTTATCAAACACCCACCATCAATAGCCACTTTTCTGAAAAATCACTGGTGCACCCTTTATATTAAGCATCCTCCAGCATACTGAAACAGCCAATCATAGCCATGGACCCATCATCTGTCCTTCCCATAGAACTTTTCTCAAAGATCTTTTGCCACTACCTCACCAATCACGAGATTCCTGCGCAGTCATTTGATTTCTCCATATGGGTGTAATAGTGTGTAAAAATTCAGGTGGGCGCAAGTGACCAATTTTGACCACAAGTTCGTTGCCACACAAAGCACAAAAATACGATCGTGTCGCCAACTTTCACCAGTCTTTGTGTAACACAAGCCTATGCCCATCTCTCTTTCACAAGTTCAATCTCATCCTTCAATTTCCTGCAAGTTCTCTTCCCTGATGCAACGGAGCATTACCCAAGTGTTCTGAGGCACCAGACTTTCCAACTTGAACTCAAGTCATTGGCCAGTTCATTTTAGTTGTTGTTTTTCGCAGCAATGGTCATGGTATGGCAGTAGAAGGAGTTGTTCATCAGCTTTATGTGATTCGAACTATTCTTCATTCTCTCAATGATCATCAGATGGCTGAAGAAGACATCAACAGATCCATAGCTCACATTGACACTGTTTTGAAGCCACTGCAAGACTTCTTGGACAAGCCACCGCCACCTCCTTCTACAACAATTCTGCGAATCCATACAGGGAAGCCAGGACAACCACGGTATGCATTGGACCTTCCACGAGCCATCCTCTTGCACGATCTTGGGAATACATGGGATTCCATCGCTGATGCTGTCGGTGTCTGTAAAAAGACTTTGTATAATCACTTGGATCTTGCAGGTCTCTCTCCCTCAAAAAGAGAGCACATGCAGATCACAGACGACGACTTGGATGATATTGTAGCAGAAATATCTCTTATGCATCCGTTTTCTGGCTCTTCCACAGTCATGGGACTGTTGGAGTCAAGAAAGATACATATACCCCAAAAGTGAGTCCAAGACAGCATACGCAGAGTCGATGCTATTGGTGTTCTTGTGAGGTGAGTCTGTTGCTAGCCTGCAAAGTAGCCAAATCAAGGACTTACCCAAAATATTGAACAGGTGGGCAGGTATAATCAAACACCGCATGTACAGGGTATGAGGAGCCAACATGTTATGGCATAATGATGCAAACAAGAAGCTCAGGCCCTGGGGTTTCTGGGTGCACAGATGTGTTGATGGTCACTCAAGGCTAATCATTTATCTGGAATGTTGCTCAAATAAGTGTTCGGCCACACTCCTCATCCTCTTTCATAAAGCTGTGAAGACTTTTGGATGGCCAAGCAGAGAGCGAGGTGACTATGGGAAGGAGAACAACGGCATTGAAGCTGAGCTTATCAGCCATTGGGGAGAAAGGCATCGAGCCTATCTTTGTAGGAGGTAGAACATGATTTGATCAATTGTTGTTTGCGAAACTGATTGATACCATCTAGATCTACTCACAATGTGTGAATCGAGCGACTGTGGCTCGATGTTCGTAAAGATTCCCTTGAAACATTTTGCCAGATCTTCCAATATTTGGAAGAGAACAATCTCTTGGATATGGACAACTCGGTTCATCGTATTTGTCTCTTCCTGGTGTTCCATCCAAGAATACAGGCTTCACTTGATCGTACCCGTGATGCATGGAATCACCATCAGCTTCACACGGAACATTATAAGACACCCATTGCAATATACGAACTTAGCCGGGAGAAAGCCATTCGTCATGGATACTGGATGGGCGATCCTGGAGATAGTGTTGATGAAGTCAGGAGGGATCTGTATTATGGCATTGATGGAGATATCCATGATAACTATCCCTTCACTCCCCCAGAAGTGGACCCAGCCATGAGCCAAGAAGACAAGGTAGAAACATCTCTAAACAATGATGAGGATATTGAGTTTGTTAAGATGTTGATGGCAGATTTCAATTTTGAGGTGGAGGATTCAAATTGGGGGATAGAGGTCTATTGCAAGGCGGTGATTAGACTTTTGGCCATTGTCGAAGCTCACAATACTAGTATTCCTTAGTTTATCAATTATGATTATATTCAGATGTGCAAGAAACCGGCTTCAACAACAGAGAGAAAATTACCATATTGCCGGAGAAAGGCGGGCCTGATAAGGCAGTCCATTCGGCTTCATGACTAGCTTACTATGTGGACCGGCAGACTTGAGTGAACACCCCTTGACTAGAAACATGCGAGAAATTGGCTTCTTGAACTTGCACTTGCCATCGGAAACTTGTGGAGTCTGGACTACTGAACTTGCAGACTAGTAATACCTGATATGACCTGTGAGGGTTAGATTATCATTAACTTGCATAGATAATGCAAACTTGTCACCGCTGAATTATTACATGCTATTACACCCATATCTCCAATGGACTCTGGGTCCTTGGGAAAGTCAGCAGTGCATGGAGACACACAGCCAATTCCTCTCAATCACTGTGGTCCACCATAACCATCATCAAGTCTTTTCCTCCATGTGATAGGGCACTAGAAATTCAGCATGGTCACCTGCATGGTACCATGCTGGCGTGGTGCATGGCCACACAGCCATGCAAGTCATTCGTTGAACTCAAGTTGAACACAATTAATTTAATATATATATACTGCATGATGCTCAGAAAGCTTTTGTGAGATATCCTTATGTTTGTTTTGCTTTCAAATGTGAATTGTCTCCAGCAAACATACCTGGGTCAGAAAATGATTTCAAAGCTCAACTTCTGCCAAATACAGTGTTTTGAACTTCAGATCTATGATTTATAGTTACCAGCACATCTTAAATGTACATATATATGATTCGGAGACATTTATATGTTGAAACTTCGGTGCTCTCTCATTCTAAGTACTTAAAGATCTTAAACTGGTGTTGTAGACATGAATTACACATGAATTTCACATGAATACAGCTTCAATATAGCCTCAATATGTTGAGTACTATCCCATTTGGCGATAAAACACACTAACAAAGTCACCTTTTTCAATGAAAATTTGCCCTAGACCATGCAGCCAACCATGCTCATGTACCATGCAGCCATGCAACCATGCAACCATGCAACCACACAGCCATGCAGGCACACCATGCAGGCTGACCACGCTCGACCATGCTGACAAACCACCCAACCATGCATGCCACCAGGCACCATGCAGGCTTCACACTGAGATCATGCTGGTCGATATGAGGTTGCCTTCAGAAGATGCATCATTCATGTAATTGCCTTTTAATTTGCTTGTTTCTTCGGTGTCGTTCATACCAAATATAGAACACCGTATTCTTTGCATGCTGTCCTCCTCACTGGGAACTCCATATCATGTACCCGATTACTTCTAGCTTCGATAACTGCCTCTCAGGCCTTTTTATACGGTTAGGATACTCATAAAATTATCTACTTGGGCTCTTAAACTTGGCAATCCCCTTCAAAATAAATATTCATGACATTGATATTGACAAGAGTTTGAAGCATTTCAATATCCAACCAAAGCAGTCATATTCAAGCCTTGCAGGTATCCACAATAAAGCTAATTCTATGCAAGGAGCAACAGAAAAGTATGGAACATGCTGACTCTCGTCGTGTTTGATAGACTTAATCAACTTTTGATAGGAGTCCCGCGATTTGTCAACCACGCTGACAACCACGCAGCCACGCTCCATGCGACCATGCAGCCACGCAGGCTACCACGCTGAATTCTTCTTGCCCCATGTGATACCCAAAGGGACACCCTGTCACTCCTAGGTTTGAACCTGGTATCTCGGAAGAATGCCAGTGTAACCAGGAAGCAAATACTCACCGAGATCCTTAGTCGCTCTGGAAGTCATCCTCTCGCCCTATCTATATCCTTCCCCGTCCATATTCAAGATCAAGATCACGAGGGCATCCCTATCTCCGACCCGTCTCTCTCTGCCACTCTCGCTGCCCACAGTCATCGGTGGCAATTCGTAGAGTTTATAGGTCATCCTTGCCTTTAGGATCATTTCTTAGATATCCCATCTTTTCATCTCCAGTCATTGTGGAAACTGACTGCGAGGGTAGGAGACATGGCTATCCTGTGTCAGGTTGCCCGTCTCTGTCCCAGCCTGGTAGAATTGATAACATTTGTTTCCAAAGGTGAGTACACTCTCGGGAGGATCAAGATGCCTGCGCTCGAACAAATTTTGCTGAAGGGGAATATTGGTGTGCTAGATTGCATCTCCGCGCCCCATCTGGAATCGTTGAGGATCACAAGTGACCTGTCATACATGTCATGCACCAAAAAATATTCTGACCCCAGCGGATCTCACGTATTGGAGTTTCTCCGCCATTCAAAGTGCTCGGTACGCACCATGAATATCAAATGGCGTGGCACCCACAATGACCTAGCCGCAATTTTGTCCCTTACACCATCTCTCGAATCTCTTGGATGCCACATGCCTTTCAACCGAGCTTTCCTCAAATCTATTTCTTCGTTAATTCCTAATCTGCATACTCTTACTCTGTCGTTTCACCTCATTAGTTTCCCCAACGTCAAACTCATCCTTGACATGGTCGAGTCAAGGCTCGCGGGTGGAATCTTGAAGTGCATACACATTCGGCAGGTCGGAAAGAACATTATTAAAATGTTCGCTGAGCGACTGGCCACCCTCAACGAATCGCCAGATGTCAGTGTTAGGCTTGGGGATATCAGCGGATCGTCTTAGGTCCTTGTGAGGCCTGTTATAGCTGTATGGGATATCTGTACGGGTTTACTCGGTATGTGAGCCATGTATACATCTACGCTTTCTAAAGGAGCTTCTTTTCTCGAATTATGGACACATACTTCGGTGTATACCACCAATCCATCAGTTACTACTCCAATACGATTGATAATGAGAATCCGGGACCTTTCATCACTCAACGGAGGGAAACTCTTCCATGTGGGCTTGTATTTTCTTCTCGGTTATGAAGGCTTGTTTAGTAGTAGATAAAATAGAAAAGCGGACGTCCACCCGACTGTAGATGACCTTTGATCACGGAAAAGCGAAGCTTTGAGCACATATGCTTACCAGGTTGTCTCAAATTCATGCTCTCAAAGCTTTTCAGCAGCGGCATACCTAAGTATGCGCATGCGAACTAGCACTGTGTTTAACAGAAAGGAAGGATGAGGATCATTGTTTCGGAATTCAATACCTTTTGAACTAACAAGTAAGGATCTTTGCGGACAAGGATGGACTCTGAAACTATTATCATATAAAGACCAACAACGGGAATTAGCGGGCACGCGAGAAAGCTGTGTTCATCTGGTCACCATGTAGTCGGGTCCTGTGTCGTCTTCTGAAGATGACCCAGAATATCATTTCTGCTAGAAATGAATCTTTCTGAAGACAATGCACCTGTGAAATAGATGGAGAAAGATGCGACTAAAAATAAACCACATTTCAGTCGTACAATCACACCGAAAGGGAGTTGAACCACTACGGCTTGCTCTGATCATAAGGATGATAACCACTTCAGTATCCAGTGTTACAATGTACACCAATTGAAGTAGTTCTTGTAGGTAGTTTATCGTTTATCCCGGACAACATGTCTACTATTCTAGACTCACATAGACTAGACAGAATACATTCTCGCCTCATAAGAGAACTATTTCTCTTCTAAAGATCATAGCACCCGCCGTATACACACTTCCAAGCGGAGAAATGCGGTAGGCAGCTCTAACGCGATGTCGAAGATAGCGGGAAGAGCACAAGACTCTGTAACATGTTTCACTGCTTCAGCGCACGGAACGAGATGGACATGTTAGGTAGACCTCGAAAGGAAAGTTCAGCGTAGCACTGTAGCGTAGTGGCTACAGTGTTCTATATCTCATCGATCGAATCGTCCAGTTTTTTTTCGCCAGCGGGTTCGATTCTTCTCCCGCATCCTGTATTTTATTTTTAGCGCCTGCATATTTAATTCAGAGGAAGGCCACGTCGAACAGCTTCATAGAATAGAAGGAAGGCACAAGCCGTCTAGCTTACTGGCAGGTGTTTAAACAAAAAGGTCGTCTGGAAGCCGAGGACTGAATGTCCTAGAAAACAATAGAAGCGGGTGAACAAGAGGCTCGCGGAGCACGAAGGATATCCGCTTGTACTCACACGAAGGCGATCTTTTGCTTTAAAGATCAATCCTTCCGAAACGGAAGAACTAATACCCGCAGAGATCAACGCAGCCAGATAGGAGGATGTGACTGGTATAGGGAAGTGTCGTTACCAGATCGATCTCCATCTAAACGAGCAGCAGATGAGCTTAGGGATGAAGTGAATGGAAGACAGGCATTTACAGAGAGCGTCGGTGAGGTTGCCCACTGATGCGAGAAATAAAGTCCTAGCTGAGGACTGACAGAAGTCATATTCGCTGGACGCGAAGCAGAATTCACGAAAAATGGAATTAAGACGAGTTGTAGAAAGCAGCAGATTTTTCTTCAGTTTGAAGTATGGGCGTAATCAAGGCAAGATTGCAACGGCCAGACGACAAGGCTATTTTTCAGAGGAGTGGAAGGTTGTGGGGCTGATATTGTAGGCCCCTCCGCGACGCGCAGGCTGAACCAATGACCCTGTTGTCCTATCAAGACCTAGATACAACTTCGACAAAGAAATCTTCGAAACGGAAGGCGCTTAGAGTAGGGAGGTTTCCTGACTTCGCTCGAACATCCAGACAGCCATTCGCATTCAAGGCGGCAGTTACATGAATGTATGCTATAATCAGAAATGATCAGTTTATCGAACTGTTTAGAGGGCAGGCAGACGTACTGTTACAGTATTACAGCTGTGTATGAGATCAACCGTCTGCGGAGGCAGATGTCATCAGGAGCTGCATAGAGCTAACCTGTCATATTCCCCAACTGGTGCGCATATACACAGCTCTCTACTCCAAACGACGATGCTGCCAGAGGGTATCGGCAACGAGGTTCCGATTGTCCGCATCACTGACCAACACGCGAGCATCTCCAGTAACCGTAGGTTCACCTTGCTCCGCATAAATAGATTACGCCGACGTGATGCTGCCGGCGTCAGAGCATATGCGAGCGAGATACTAGGAGAACTGCAGCCTCAGGTCGATGCTCACTTCTGATAGGTTCGTCCCGATTTCGATCCAGATGCCCAGCAGTTTCCCACAGGTTCAGGGAATACCATAATCGCATGATTGCTACGAGGCTAGGCGACAGTTGATGGTAGGACGGAGGGAGCGGCTGACGATGGCAAGAACGAAAACACGTCGAGATCAATTTGATTATAGCCTCGTGGACATCGGGCCGGCCTTCCCTCTTCGTATCCGATCAGAGAACGGCAGTCGTTTCAATACCATTGAGGAAGTCTGATCTAAGCATCGCAGAGCCTTGATTTATTCAATTTGCTGCGGATTTCAGAAGAGGCGCAGAATAGAAGGGAGCAGTGGCGAAGGGTCAAAAGCTGGTAATCACTGGTACAGCGGCCAGCCACTTGGCAGGATAAAGTCGGTTTAAGATGGCGTTCGGATCTGGTGGAACAGTGCCATAAAACTGAATGAAGTGAGAAAGACACTTGGATTATGGAGCAAACGACGGCAAGGAGGCGCTGTCCAGACAAACATGCACTAGGATCTGATGAAATGAACGTGTTACCCGGCAAGATAACCGCGTGAAGGAGTATGTGTGCACGCACGAAAGAGGCGTGTTCATTTTTCTCTGGACACGAGGCTCGCGGAGTAAGATTTCGGAGATTGACAGTATAGAAGGGGAAGCTCTGTTTGTAGGTACCGCAGAAGTCAAGCATCCCGAGATAGGAGTGTTGCTAAATGGAACATGGGAGAATCCGGTCCCAAATAGTGGAAGAGAAGAAGACAAAAGAAGGCAGTATCTCGTGACGAGGTGGATCTAGGGTTAAGTACCACGTTCGCGTCAAATTCTAAGGGAGTTACGTGCTGGAAGGAAATCAGGCAAGACAATGATATTTCTCCGACACCGACGAAGGTGGTTCATAACCCTTTCTGTTACTCAGGGACACAAGCACGATGACCCCTTCATCACCGGCGCGTTGAAGAGCTTTATTTCGGATCACGATTCATCCTATACCGCTCTCTCATGAACCGTGTGTTGCTTATACCGAGTACAATCTATCCATCCACTGCCCATCAACTCTCTGATCTGGCATCCTGCAGGCAGCTCTGAGGTTACGTCAATGATGGCTGGAAGAGCATAAGGTTCTGTAACCTTTCACCACTTTAGAGCGCAGCGAGACGATCGAGTTAGGTAGACCTCAACTGGAAAGTTCAGCGTGGCACTTAAGCGTAGCGGTCAGAGTGTTCTATATCCCGTCGATATAATAGCCCAGTTTTTTTTACCTACGGGTTCGATCCTTCTCTAGTGTCCTCTGTTTCATTTTTGACCACCGCAGATTAATTGATAGGAATCAAAGTCGAACACGTCAAAGGGCTTCGTAGAATAGAAGGAAGACACAGTTAATCAAGGTTGTCCGGAAGCCGAGGAGTGAGCGTCCTAGAAACCGATAAAAGCAGGTGAACTTGACGCTTGCAGCTGGCTGAGAACGAAGGATTTCTATTTGTGCCCACCGACAGCAATCTTTTGCTTTAATGATCAATCTTCAGAAACCGCAGTAGCAACAGATTAATGACGCGACGATGACAGAATGCAATACGACCCCATTCTGTAAAGCTAGGGAACCATTAGCACGGTAGCTATGCGCACGTCCGAGTCGTCTGGCTTGTGCCGCATACCTCCGCTATCACTTGAAGGATGCTGTCATGGTAATATCAGCAAAAATTATTGTTGCGGCCGTCTCTGATAGAAGTAAATCACCGGCACAAAGGTTACACGTCGTGATAGGCATACTGCAAAAGTAAATTCTGAATCCCTGACTAGTCAGTGAGAGGAAATGGAAGTGAATGGCACGGGACGCTCGCAGAAGAAGGATACGCATAGGTCCTGGTGATCCGCTTGACATACGCGTGAGTATCTGAGCAACCAAAAATATTACTGGTAAGTAGCTGGGAAAATATGAGAAGAAAGGCGGACGACGGAGAGATAGGCAGCGCGAAGCATCGTACGGAGAATAAGGACAGAAGAATATTCTGAAAGGCGTTCTTCATAGCGGAAGGGTTCCGTGTTTGCCAATATCTAGACAACGATTAGCCTAGGCTTATGATATATTCAGGTGGCATACCCATGGGAACAGCAACAGAGGATGTTGTTGCGATGCGCAGTGACTAGTAGAGGGGCGCATCTTGAGCGAAGCATCGTCCAGTGCAAGCAGGTCCTTCATTGATGAGAAATAACTATGCGCCCACAGATTTAGCACTACACGAGACGAACATCTCCGCATAATACGGATCACCGGCGACTTTAATGCAGTGGAAGGTGTTCTATGTCGTCAGGCGAGTAGCAGGAAATATATTGTTGTATCCGAGAAGTAAGGCCGATTAACGAAAATACGCGTAAGACCGTGGTGGCAGCCATATCTTCATACGTGAAGACACTGTCCTGCCAACGGGTATCAACGGGCAAGCAGAATTTTGCGTCATTGCACACCACACAAGAGTCATACCACGCAGGCGAACACGTGAAATTTCTAGTGCCCGATATCAACGTGGATAAGTGAAAGCAGCAGAGACTTCGTGCAATGAATATGTGGTCCTAGACACGAGAAGGGCCACAACAACTCAAATTGCCGAGCTGTTGTGCAGACGGCTGGAAGGTTCGGTCTTGATTACGTGTGGGGACGAACGACGCGGTTGTCTTGCCACCATATAAATACTACTCCGAGTAACAGACGTCAGTACTCTCGTACTGGTGCGAAGGGCAGGCCATCCGCTGATATCTCTTCATAAGGTGGAAAATCGTTTTTATTCGTCACGATGGTTACATGAATATATACTATATTTAGACGTCATCAGCTCGTCGAAGCGTTTAGATGACAAGGAGGATGTACAATTATAATTTTGAGATTTATCATCAACCGGCTGGGGAGAGTTGGGGGAGAGGGATGTCATCATGAGTCGCGCAGAGTTGACGAGAGGCGTTCTTACCTGTTGCCCCCCAACGGGTACGCATGTACGCCGCACTCCAGACTGACCGACCATCACATCATATTTATTCCCGGTATGACAGGATATGTTAACGTCTTTCTCGGAGCCAGTAATCACGAGCCCAATCTGCGAAGGAAGTATAATATATGAGGTTACATTGCTCAATGACAGACGAAAACGCCGACTCCTTTGCATTCCGTTCCTCGAGACGATCGTGAAGAATTTCTTGCGAGGCAGACTCGGCCACTCAGCCCGTACCCAGCTTAATTCAAGATGCAGTTAGATCTTTATCACAGGAAAGTAAAGGTGATAATGCCCACATGGATCCTTCATAGGTCAGTTGGCTCTCCTTTCCAAATGCCACCGCCAGCGACCAACACGTAAGTGTCCTCGGTGATGGGAGCGTCGGTAGTCATTATTCCTTTCTATGGCTCTACGACGTCGAAATGATGTTGCTAGCGTCAGGTTATATACCAGCCAGAACCGCAGGCGTTCACGCCGATGACGATCTCGTATTCTGTCCCCAGGAGTAATCACAGTCATCATACATGGGTGTCCGTAAACGCGCTGACTGCCTGAAGATGTGTTAGGTGAAGATTTGGCGAACGGAGGGAGCTGGGTGATGATGACAAGAAGGCAAAGGGCAAGGGCCTGTTGGGATCAATAGATGTCAATAACACCGCACGGGCGTCGGGCCGGTCCTTCCCGCGCACACTGATAGCATTCAAAACTGTGGTGTGCTATTCGCAACTGTGGGAATTGCCATGCCTCTTAATTTTCTGCGACATAGATCACGAGCACGAGCCTAGCTTTGTGATAGGATTAATGTATATGTAGGGAGCGACCCAGGAATGAAAACGCGGTGTTGACGCGATGCTTCACACCAACTTCACACAGTAATTTGGTGGCATGTTGAGGTTACGTTCAACGCTTATCTTCTGAACATATAGGAATAGAACAGGGTCATGACATTAGGTCGTACAAAAGTGAATGCCTAAGCTCCTACCAAATTCCGTATGCACCGAAAACCCCTCCCGTTTGTGCAGACGTGATAATGTCTGGACCAACAGTGCCTGGTGGACTCTTGTCATCTTGGAAGTAATTCTAGGGCAAGGGTCTCGAGATCCTAGCATAGTAGAACCATTTTGGTTGCGCTTCAGAGCTCCCGGATGCACCTCTCCGAACACTAGCGACCTACATTATGTTCTGTGCAAAGGAGGAGCACAGATTAGGTGGACGTGTCCTCAAAGGAGTCAAATCCACCGTTGGGTACTTTTATTATACGTTAAATAAGCTGCATCATACTATATTAAATCTTCCTTGTGCTCAGAACCAAGCGGCAAGCCAGGAATACTCAAAAATAAACTGGACTTATGGTCCGAACGTGTTTATCGCGACGAATATCCAACTATAATTAAAATAAATATCATATGAGCATTACTGTATTTACAGCTCACTGCTCGAAGAAGCGTAAAACTATGGAGGTGAGAAACACGCTGTCGGTTAAAGATTCATAAGTAATCAATTAAGGACACGATTTCAAGGAATGCACATGATGGCGCGACCAAGAACGGAAAAAAGCATCAAGCACGATTACACTTGAGCAGGACAAAGAACTTGACCATCGTCTGACGCTAAAGGAACAGGGAGGGAGCGCCGCACGAGGACAGATAGGAGATAAAAAGAATCAGCGTACAGACACATGCGGCGGTCAGGGGTTGAACCCTACTCCCCTGCTCTCTTCTAGAAAGCAACGACGCTTGCTGTTCCAGAGAGGCAGACAGGTTATCCGTAACGCGGTCCTCACCTCGATACCGGATCTTCACGACTTCACCAAATGACCTTCGTACTAGAAGTTTTCATCTTCGTCAATGTGATCCTCGCCGCGGCTCTCTCCCGAGTCCCTACTATACGCATTTTCTTCTATCAGTCTCGTATCTGAAAGCCGGGAGTCATTTGAATCTTAGACGACGTCGCCAGAGCATACATATTACCGGCGAGTTCCATAGAGTAGAACGTGACTAGCCCAATGCCATGGCGATGAGAGATCTCATTGTCTCCAAGAAATAAGGATGATATCGGTAGAAACCAATGCAGCAGCAGTGACATTGACATATGAAGGAATCGCTGTACCTGACACACGCAAAGCTAATATCCTGTGAACCGGGATCAATACGCGTCAGCGGATGTAGCAGATATTTACTGATTTTGAGGTGTGGGCCTCAACGCGAGAAGGTTGCAACGACTAGAATACAAATTGCCCCGCTGTGTTGCAGAGAGGTGTAATCGGTTATCGGTTATATGGGACTAGGTTATATCCATTCCTCCGCGAAACACAGCTTGGACAAGCGTCCGGGTAGTATTATATCCACCCAGTTATACAGGTCCAACCAACAGACCGCTATATCCATGCACTGTTCACAAGGTAAGGACACTCAGAGCAGATGCATTGCATGACATCTCTCGACAAGGTAGACATCCCATTGTTATTCCGCGCTGTAGTTACATGAACATATTTAGACTATGATGGCATGTCAGCAGTCCGTCGAGATTCGACACTGTTGAGAAGAAAAGGCGGACGTACGATTATGATGTTAGGATTTTGTCCGTCATCCTATGCCTGTGGAGAGAGATCTCATCAGTAGTCGCACATAGCTGACGAGATGCTTTCTCACCTCGTATTCTCCAACGTGTGAGTATATACATGGTCTTGCCCTCTAATTTTCCACGAATAAGATACAGAATGTACCTCTCCCCGACTTGACATGACGACGCGTACTACATCAGATACGGATACACTCGAAACCCGTACTAAGCAAGATTCAGCTATGTGTTTCCTTGGGGAAATCAAAGCCACGATACGCACCAGAAGACCTTGTAGGTTCGGTGGTTCCTCCAACAAATAACATACCATTCATTTCGTTGCGTGTTGCCACCACGGACGTCAAGATGCGACCGGATGCTAAAAGGAATGTGAGCGAGATAATGGCGTGGTAAGACGCGAGCGCCGTCACGCGACTTACCCAGTTACGGGCACCGTCGCTCGATTTTGAAAAGAGATCGAAGGTCACATACCGCTGTGTGGGGTGGTGAAACCACTGTGCGAGTTGTATAGTTAATCAGAGACCGAAGGTGACTGGTTGTACAACCTGTGAGTGCGGCTCGGAAAGTTGCTGTTCTGCTTTTCGCTGACTGCCTTTCGTCGTGCTACATGCCTCTTGCTCGTGTTGCCGACAGTCTCGCCTAAATGAGTCATTTCATTGTATCTTCCTTCCAGAGGGCTAACCATCGTCTACCTTACGCCAAGGTTAGTAATCAGGGAAATGGCTACTTTGGCAAAAGAAACCTGACTCACTCAACATTCAGCATGGATCCTCAATCCGGAAGCCCAGCCTTGTCTAGCGAAGGGAGGATGAACGAGACGTACTATTCTCAGATTTTCAATCGAACTTCTGGGAGATAGCTGTGAGTGGAAAGAAACGAAAGGAAAATGAACGCTGAAATGAAACGTTAGACCTGGCTTCGAAACGTTGCCCTGGAAACGACGACAAGCGAGTATTCAGATATGACAGAATGGGAAGATTAAAAGTGTAAAGATGCGCCGCCGACATCGATACTATCCTTTCGTTCCGTTCTACCGCAAGTTAGAATCCATAGATAGCCAGTGGAACGTATGTTAAACGTAGCATGGTGTTTCACCAGCTGACTGCTCCTTTAAGTACCGTTCCGTAAGCTTTATCCATCAGACTTCTGCTCGTTCCTTATAACAGGTAAAGATACGATTTACTCACTATTCCATGCTCGTTGATTCAGCATATCGTTCACACGACAACCAACCAAAGAGCCGATTAAGTGGGTCCTGAATCAGTGTTCAGGATTAAAATTAGAAGTAAATACAGCTATAAATGCGGCTTAGGTTTCAAGTGTCATTGCAATATGTTCCCTCGATTGCGTAGAGATTTCGTTATTGGTCAGATGGTCCTTCCGTTCTTCCGTCCGATATGGAATGTGCATCGGCCTTCATGCGGGAACATCTTGTTTTTGAGGATCAAGAAGTATCCCAATTACAGCTCATTTGGTCAGATCTGATGTCGCTCGATGAAGTTCATAAGTAGGTACAAGAACGTGCGCTACAGTGAGGTGTTATCCGGAATTCAAACAGGCTGGATACACGGGACGGACCTATCATTGGAACCCTAAGCACTCAGCTATGAGGCTCGCACAGAAAAATATCGGAGATCCGCAGAATGGAAGGTGAACCTCCGTTTGCAGGTACCGCTGGAAGTCAAGCATTCAAAGATAGCAGATGCCAAGGCTTCGCCAAGCGGAGTAAGAGAAAATACGGCGCGACTTAAGTAGTGCACTTCACAAAAGAAGGGAGTGTCCCGTCACGGAACGGATCTCCGGTTATGGTCCGAGTCGGGTAAACATCCAAGGGGTCTTTTAGTTGCCGGAAGGAAACCAAAAGACGACCTACTATCTAGACGACTCCGAAGGGGAGTGGAACCCTTTCGGTGCCTCAGCGCCATACAAGCTTGCAGTGGAAGACAAGTACAATAGATATAGCTCCTTCACCGTCGGAGTACATAAGATATGTGTTCAGAATCTCAATTGACCCGGCACCACTCACTCTTTGGACCTATGAACCGTGTCGTCTTCGGTAGGAGACGGAACATTGGGAGGTGTAACGAGAACTGCGGAAAACAGGTGATGTTTAAAGATGATGCCTTCGAGGACACTGAGAATTTACCGTGGTATCCTCGTGGTCGTCAGTATTCGACCAATCATAGGTGTGATCAGATGCCTTGACGCGAACGGTCTCGTTTGTTGTCGCCGTTATCTGGACAGTCCTTCGCCACAGTACGCATGCGTGTTCCTTATTTTATTCTCGTCGTTCTTGAAAAGACAAGGATTCCGAATATCGGTGAGGCTTATGTAGTGGAACATAACTCGCTCTACGCCGTCGTGACGAGATATCTCGTTATATGAAATATCCAAGAGCTAAGGACGATAGTTAGAAAGATGCGTAGAACCCTTGACACACTGGCACAGACATCACCGTATCTGACACATTCAAAATCGATCTCCTGAAAACTACCTGCAAATGAGAATCAATGTCAGTCAATTCGCGAATGCGGCAGATATCTCTCAGGTTTGAGGTACGGGCCAAGGTGGCTAATCCTACAAGGGCCTGACCATACTTCGCGCCGCTCATTTCTAGACGTTCGGTCCTCGATGACATGGGAGTCTGGACAAGGCTCCGTCTGGTCCTTCCGGATACGCAGATTCGACCTGGTAGTATTATCATCCCCTAGATACATGAATCCAACCAAAAGAAGGCGGGCTGTATCCTTGGACTGTTGCTTAGGTAAGGAGGCTCAGCGTTGCCATATTGCCTGACATCTCTCGATAAGATGGACATCTGTTCGTATTCAGCGCAGTAGTTACATGAACATGCTTAGGCTATGATCAGATATAAGCAAGCCGTCGAACTGTTGGAAAGAAAAGGCAGACGTAAGATGACATATAGGGATTTTATATATCACCCAGAGCCTGCAGAGAGTTATCTCATCTTTAATCGCACTGTGCTGGCGAGATGATTCTCACCTCGCACGCCCGAACTTCTGTGTACATTACGTGTACATATGGAGTTCTTCCTCCGGAGTCCACGACTCTGATGCAGCGTAACTTTCTTCACGGCTGGACATGATAACGTTCACTCTTTCAGGTACGGATACCCTCGAAGCCTGCGTTAAGAAAGTTTCAGCTACTTTTGATCTCAGGCAATCAAAAAGGACGACACACACCCACACTGGAAGACCTCTCGCACGCCGAGTGTAGCCATTCTTGGGTTCTCCAACAAACGACGAGCCAGTTCGTTAGGCTGTGCCATCATGGATGTGAACACTGGCTGGATGCTAAAAGGAATGTGAACGAGAGAAGGGCCTGGTGAGACGCGACCTACCCAACTGGAGGTAGCGTCGGTGGCTGATAGACCCCTGGAAGAGCTTCCCGAAGGTTACATGCCGCTCTCTGGGGTGGCAAGACCGCCCTGCGGATTGCGGGAGGAGCAGCTGCCTGAAAATGAACGATACATCAGAGTAAGGCTGAAGAACCCGCCGTTCTGCTCTTCAATCACTGCCGATCGTCGTGCTACATCTCTTGTTTATGATACTGACGGTCTTGCTCGAACTGTCCATTCTACTGTATCTCGTTTCAAAAAGGCTGTCCATCAAAATGGTCGAGGTCAACTAGGGATTGAGCAAGAAAACTCGACTCACTCAAGATTCAGCTTGAATCTTCCCTCCGCAAGCCGAGTCTTGGTCCCGCTCTATTGGTGATGAACGGGGAATACTATTTCCAATGTTTAGTCACAACTTCTGGAAGATAGCTGTGAGTTAAGCAAACGAAAGGAAAACGAACGGAAAATGAGCGGTACGATGAAACACCCCGGTATAGCTAAACCGGGCTTCGACGTCACATCGAGCTTGGTGCCCTGGAAACAAATACAGGCACGTATTCAGATATGACTGAATGAAAGGATAGGAAGGCCTGCCGATATTATACTACCCGGGTACGTCTGAGGTGTTTCGTTCCGTTCTAACGCCCGTTAGAAAAACGCGGTAGGAGAGTCGCCGATGGCTAGTGGAGTTGCTGCATTGAAGTCATCCAGTTTCAGCTCGACTTGGTTGGTATCTGTGGCGTTGTCAGCTTGGAAGAGATAGCTTGTAGAAAGGCTGTAAACAATGTAAACTCAGGAAAGACTGGGGCAACCAGATTTTATAGATAAGGACACTCGCGCGTGTAGCATCGTGATTCAGCGGCTAGCTGTTGTCTTAAGCATCATTCACGAGCTCGGGTTCCTGCTCATTCCAGGATTAGAGAATGTGTAGCAGGTAAAAAAAACGATTTTACGCGCTGTTCCTTGTTCCGTAATCCGGGATATCGATCACGGGGTAGTTGAAGAAGGGATTAAGTGGGACCTGCAAAGAGGAATTGACGTCATTCGTGAAAAGTATGGATTCCACCGTGAAGGAGATGTACGTTTCAAGAGTCGTAACATGACTTTTTCCCTGATTGCGGGGACCTTGGCCCTTGGGGTTCTTCAGCTCGGTACGAACTGTGGATCGGACCTTCAGGCAACAAGAATGTCTTCTCCTCGAGGATCGAGAAGAATGCCAATTCGGTATCAGAAAGCTGACCTTCAAAGAATGGGATAATCCCTCAGAGCGGAGACGATAGTCCTGGCACCGCTCGTACGGTGTTCATATTTGATACGGTAGGTACAAGAACGTGCGCTACAATGAGGTATTATCCGGAATTCATACGGGATTGATAAATGGGACGGACCTATCACTGCAAGGTTGACTTTTTCCTCTTCCAGGCACTGTCTGAGGGGAATATATGACGAGGGGCCGCACGGAGAATAGGAAGATACCTCACTCACCATGAAACTCCGGCGTAGTACAGCAAAGCGGTGCTTTCATGAATTGAACGCGGGTACTAGCGTGTGACACACCTCTACGTCTAGGCGAAAGTGAGTAACTCTTTAACCGCAGAGACAAATACGATTACGGCCTATCTACCCTTTGTTTTGATGCCTGCTTCAGTTTCCAGTACGAGCGTCACGTAGAGGGCTAGATAGTATCAAGTTCCTTTGGTTCAGACTGAGTCGAAAAGGTGACTGCTTCGATGAACACTTGCAGGAGAGAACATACGCTATATCCAATAACCGTATACACAGGAACGCCAGGCGTTCCGTCGTCGTCGATATCACGTCACCGATCCACATTACTTAAGAGTACCGTCATCCGTGGCCAAGTATGGTCGCGAGACGGCGAAAGAGTGAAGGCACGGAAGGAAAAGTCCGCTTATCAAAAGATGTAAACATCGCGACCACTAACCGATCGGGGTCTTCGGGCCGGACCTTCATCTCGCGTGGCACTGGTCGTCGATAGCGTGTCGTTAGTATCATCCTATGGAGCGACACTTATACGTAGCATTTTCGTTTAACGGCATTTGCTTCTGTCCTAGAGTTCGACTGGAGTAAGTATTTTTCTTTGGTTCGATTCCTTTTGTCGGCAATGTCATCATCCTCCACATCCAGTTCTCAGTGCGCAGGCCATTTATTGATGATTATCTTCCATTACTGCCTTGGCGTTCTACTTCACTGGCACGAGAGACGATTCAGTTAGCTGGTTGAACGTAGCACTTTAGTCTAGTTGCTCAAGTGGTACGTATGATCTCTCTCTGATCCATCAGCCTTTTGCCGCGAGTTCGATTCTCCGGACAAGCAAGTGATTCTTCACACCAGTGACCATTCCAGAAAATAATTGAAGTATGTATAACCATTCAGAGGAAGGAAATACTCGCATTATGAAGGGTTGTTTGACCGAGATTTCAATTACAGAATCACCATAGATATACCCGAGAACGCCTATCTAGGTGGGCGCGCCCATACAAGTGTAGCACATTTATTTCTGCAGCTGGTGCTACATTGCAACCCTTTGCACTTGCTTTTTTTGTCAGTTCGATCTCCTTGGTCACAGGAATTCCTGACTGCCTATTCCCAGCGCCGCTTTTGGGTTCCCATATAGTCTTTCCAGGCAGTGTAACACCGCGACGATGCCGCCCTCTAGCACGACCTGTATCAATACTCGACATGGACATCATGTTCAAGAACACTTATCTGAGGGAGAGCCCTAGATATCATAAGACCCCACACTCGCGTCATGTAATCCGCCTAGTGGAGACATGCAGTCGGCCTAACATCCTGCAGGAATGCCGTCAATGTGCCGGGGCATAGCATCACGCTTTGTTTCAGTTTCCTGAACCCTCATGCTTTCTTTCGCAACGGCAAGGGAAATTTGAGCGGTATACGCTAGATCTATTCTAGAAAAGTCATTTTAGTTGGCGCCAGTGAGGCCATTTCCTTGGGATAACGGAAAAATGCTTGGCAGATTGGAAGAGCGGGGGAGGTCCGTGGGCTTGGTATCACGACGAAGGCATTACAGGCGGATTTCGGGAGACTTGGGGTTAGTAGCCGTTCCTTCGAATTTGATCAAGCAGAAACAAGTTTTTCCCTCACGTATAAGCAACGACAATGTGGTCTCCGATCTCGTATATTCTTCGAGCACCCAACATACGATAACACGAATTAGAAGCCAACAAACTCCCCTCCCTGCAGGATATTAATTCAGATTCCAGGGAGCTATCATTGTTCGATTCTCCATTTACCTCGCTCCCGACAGAGTGAAATCGCTGCATTTCCCTTCACAGATGTCGTTGTATTCAACGGCGTTCGGCGAAGCCGAGTGCTAACGGACCCATGAACATTGAAATATTTATTTCTTGCGCTAACGTGTGAGTACTGCGCCTTGGGCGTACCTAAGGGTGAGAGATGGATCGGGCCTGAAGCATTATTTCCCGAAATACGACCTGGATTCCAGCGTTGGCTGGAATGTCACAACACTACGTTAATCGGGTGTGTAGTGGGTAGTCCTCAGCTAAAACACTAAGCACTTGCACCATATATCCAAAGTCTATTTACCTGGATACAATGGAGTACATAAGGGTGAGAGATGGATCGAGCTAACGGGATTATTTCTCGCAGTATAATCTGGATTCCAGCAGTGACTGGAACACTAAATTGCTTCTTTGAGTCGGGCGTGCAATGGGTCAATACCAAGTATGTGGGGAGTTCGATATCTATCGCGTAAGGAAATGGATAATCTCTGTTAGAACTCGCGGTTCACAAGTAAGCGGAATGAAGAACTAATGTTCACGGCAATTGCGCTAGCGATGCTCTACTACTTACACAGCTTTTATACTACTATACTACATAGAATGTACTAGAATAAATGAATAATGTATCACTAAGAAAATGAGTAAGCGTCCCGGGGAATATGGGGAGAACGAGCGAGAATATTCATGCAAGCTCGCACTTCCAAATTAGGAATCCGTATTCTAACAATCTCATCCCTGCATCGAAGCACCCGTAGTTCAGCGGCCGGGTGTTGTAGTATGTGCGATGTCTTCATGGTTTTGGGCCGTTCGATTCCCATTGAGGCTCGTGTCTAATATCATGCTGTCACTCATCCCATCAGGGCAGTTGAACAACCGAATGAGTAAGAATGTGTGCATGCTTTGGATTGCAAGGGAGATTAGTCCAGTAAACATTAGATGAAAAGGACAGATCGCACTGTTAGTTTTAAATTCTCCAGGAATTGGCATGCTTGTAATTTAATACGACAGACGCAACGAGATTCCCTGTTTTCCGGTTCTCGCTGTTCGCCTGAGCGAAACAGAATCCCATGAAGCCGGCCAAACTCAGGAACGCGTATACCATAACACCTATCAGGAATATGTTAGCCTCTCGTCGGACCGTCTTGCCTGGATTTAATTGCGCCCATCCAGATACGGCACTTTCGTTTAACGGCGGGTGCTGCATTATGCAAGATTCAATGCCACGATTTTTTTTCTTCGTTCGATCCCCGTTGAAGCGAAGTCCCATTCCGGCATATGAATATAAACGCATAGAGAAGACACTGGCATAGCGACAGACGATCATCCAGGGCTGCCGACATCAAAAAATGATTAGTCTCGAAACACCTTTTGCAGACGACGTAACCAGTGATCAAGGAGGCCGGGTATGTTGGTGTTGCACTACGGGTACAGGTCAGCAATTATCCTTAATGGCTCGCTTTTCGTGAAGCATTTTAAGCGTGTACTCACAAGTATCATCAAGCGAGCTGGGAAATGGAACGAATCAAAGAAGATCACTCATAGTGAATGTTAGGCATACTGACACGAGTCGTAGCCAGCTTTCAAACGTCATGGCAGTCACACTGGAACCAGGATAGTTCGGATCGGTCGCACAAGCACTGCGAGAGACAATAGAACTGAGGACGAGCACCGGGAACAGGTGCAGAGGCCGACGTGGTAGCGGCGGCCATCACATATAGAAAAATGCTCCCTATCTGTTCCATAAGGGCGGCAATTCATCTTAGTTGGCAAAAATGACAGCGATCTCCAAAAATTGAGATATATTCCGAAACGCAATAGCAGACAGCAAAATACTGGTTTTCTCCCGTTAATTAGCGCCGCAAGGTTTATTCATGAGTGGATGAGGCCATCTCGGTTTACTCCTGCGCAACCTATGGGTTAGACAAGCGATGGGAAAGTCTCGGTACCTCATTTCAGCTCCAGTTAACAGACAGAGCACTGAGAAAAAGAAAGAACTCAGAGTAGAGGGATTGCCTGAAGTCTGTCTCTTGGTACGGTAGACATCAGTTCGTATTCAGTACTGTAGTTACATGAATGTATCTAGAATCAAATGTCAGATGGAAATCTAAACGTCGAGATGAAAAGGCGAACACACAATTATGATATTATGGCTCCCTCTCCGTGTCATGACACGGTGATCCCATCATGAGTGACACGGAGCTGACGAGACATCGTGCTCCTGAACCAGTACGCATATATGCTCTTCTTCAACTTCAAGCCCAACAACGAAGCAACCCAAGTGTCTTGACACCGAGCGATACTGCCCGCCCCACCACTCCTTGCTACGCCCAAAGCCCGTATCTAAGCAAGCGTGAGCTAGGTCGTTTCCAGATGAAATCAAAGCGAACCATGTTTGCGCGGAGTATGCGTGTTCCTTGATGCTCCGGAAAATGCCTTCTGATCTGCTGGGCGTTGGTACCGTGGACGCGAGGACTGTACCCTACCTACTGGATGCTAAAAGGAGCGTGAGCGAGAGAAAGGCCGGGGAGGATATGGTATACTCAGGTGGACCATATCTCCGGAAGAGTGCGGGAATCTACCGCAGTATAGTTGCCGCACTGAGAATGGCGGGAAATCGACGTGAGGCGGAGTGACACCAGGTTTTGCAGGGATAATGCGAGTTGAGACGCAGTCGACAATAGGAAGGAGGTAATTTTAAGGATATCGTGCGTCATCGAGCTTTGGGTTGGAACTGGCTACGGAAAGATGAACAGAATGGGTTCAAGAAGCTGCCACTGTGCGATCTCGTCGACATGATAAGAGCATCGGTCGATACAGCGTCGCTGATGCACTGGTGCAAACATTCTCCCTTGAGCTATGGATTCCATCAGCTCTCTGCCCGAAACATACGACTATAACGCACCAGAACTCCCAATCAGACATCGATAGTCGCCATTCTTCCTTTCCATAAACCGATCGCAACAGAGTAAGAGTAAGCCATTACGAAAGGTCTTCTGTCGCGTTCCAAGTCTATGCAGAGACACGAGCCCAGCAACGGGTATAATCACATGGCAGCTGAAGATATGCCAGAGAAAAGTTTTGGTGGCAAGAGCTAAGAGCCTGCAAGATCAATACATGCAAATAATGCCATATACGCGCTTGACGGGAGACCGGCCCGCCCTTCCTACCATCCCTTTTTACTTCCATACAAAGCAAAGTCTCTTCTTTCCCATTGAATACGAGCTACTTTTGTCGGAGCACGATTCCCAGTTACAACTCTTCCGCATTTGGACAAGACGAAGCATCGCTCTTTCCTGGAGAACTAAATGACAATGAAGCAGGTTTCTCCAGCCGGGCAGCACACAGTTCTGATGCGAAAATGAGAGATTAGTTGAGGCGAGCTCATCGGAGCGGCAATAATGGGACATAACATTCGACAAGGAAGTGATTCATGGACGAATCGACATTCTGGGCCTTCCGTCGCTCGATGCATCGATGAGAATGTAAACCTCATGCAACGTGTTCTGTACCCCTCTCTCCGGTTCCGCATGTCGTCTGCAAAGAGTTCGCCTTTGCTACTGGAAACGCTCACCACAATTCTTCAATCCCTTCTGTATGCACTACTACATCTCTCTCGCGACCTTTATGTAAGAAATATTATCAACACTCACTGGCGACTCGTGATCTCTTGGAAAAACTTTGCCTCTCTTCGATCCGTTTTTCCTTGATGACGATGATGACTCGTCACCGTGGACCCCGCCTCTCCTATTGATACCTGGTTTCTCTCTGCGCTCATGCGAAGCTGAATATCTCTCCTTCCGCTGTCCTTGGTCAGACCGACTCAAGGTTCACGAGGTACATTTGTGCCCCGTAATCTGATCCTTATGCATGGATCGCTCCATCTCATTTTCTTTCCAGAAACGTCTCATCTCGGATCGACGCGTCTATCACTATCTCCGGCCCTATCTTTTGTCCTACAGGCATCGTTCATCATCTCACGATAATTCTGAAGTAAGAGACGTCTCCCAGTGGTGTGCTCGTTTAGCTGACCCGTGTTCTAGGCTTGAAGGAGCGGTCGTTACCAATAGAGTAAGGTGGCGCCATTGACTCTTCCCGAGGCTCCTGATGTTTTCCCCCGCTCCCTGTCTTGGCAGGCCGAGCTCGAAGAGAAATCCTTTCCCCTCGAGCACGACCACGTGTTATTTCAAAACTAGCCTAAGCGGCAGAAGTGTAATCTCGAGATCCTGGAAAAATGGTAATTTTTACCTTCGTATTCCGGGGACCGAAGTATACTCTCGCCATCTTCGAGAGCCGGCCGCCCAAGCAAGATGATATCAATACCTCCGAGGAGGCGATGAGGGACGGTGCTGAGGGGAAAGACCAAGCTTTGATGTTCGAAGAGTCCCCTTGCTGTAAGTTCCTTGTCCTTTGCGACGACGCGTACCTAACACCGTCAACAGTTCCTCTCACGTCTGAAAAGTTTACTACCTCTTGCTCACAACGCGCTCGATAAGGGACATACAAACTGAAGCCGAAATGTTATCTCGTAAAGGTTTCTTGTTCTTCCGTGCTATTCCTTTCTGATATCAAACTCTAGCTCCCATGACAAATGGAGATGTTGCTCCAGTCTTGCTCCTCGAACTTAGTAAGGGAACATCTCTTCTTGAATGAAGAGACTCTTTCCCAGAGTACGAAGACATTCCTCGATATATATTATGACCTACACACTTTGAGGATCCATGGTACGTATATCTCATAGAATCACACACGTGATTCTCACCATTGTCGGAATCAAGAGGCATCACCGAGATCAAGAAGCGCAACATCACGCATTGTGTTTCTCCCAGACAGTTCCCAAGAGATGGGAGCTGCTCGAAATCGGTTCAACACCAGCTACCACGATTCTCCCCCAGGCTGGCGACCGTTCGTTCTCATTATTTATTTCAACAAGACGAAGAGTTTGTCGTATGACGGCGGATTTGCCTATTTTTCGTCCGCAAGAATTTTTGGGGCGCCTAAATTGTGGTAGATGGCGGCCTTTGTACGTTGATATCAACAGGAAGAATCCGAGGCTAGGCTAATATTGGAATGCAGGTACACATCAACTCGCCACGGTGCCTAGGAATCAAACCATGGGCGTTGATTAGCGGCAGGGTGGAATAATCAACGGTGAATGTATGGATCTAGTACGTCCCTCTCTGAGCAGGTTGGGAAGGATTCGTGACCGACTTCAAGTTCGTTCCTCAGATTCCGCGAAGAGGAGAATGTAGTGAACAACTTTCTGTATCTTCAACGGTATCTTTGTTCTCGTGTTTTCTTGAAGTTGTTATTGAACCTACTACTTAGCACGTCGACCACCATGGGACTCGGGAGCAGAGAGGGGGCCGTGCAGATTTGGGATGCTGTTGGCATCATGTACTCGTATCCGTGAGATCATTGATGCATCTCGAAGAATGGCTGGTGCTTCGAAAGGAGCGGCGATAGATATTCATACTGAGAGTGCAAAGTAGTATCTCGGAGTTTAGGGTGATAACAAGCAAACGGTTGACTTGGAAATGAATGTCAATCATATCAGAGGAGTGCGATGTCGAATCGCTGTTCACACATGCACAGCCCCAAGACCAACCGTGATCTCCACATGTGCAACATGATGATGTTCTTCCGGTATAGCCTTCGTCCACTTTGGCTTTGACCACGTCGACTCGAACAACTCTTCTCTACGCTTCCCTGCACAATATCTCGAAGGCTTTCAAATAGACGATAGTGCGTATAGCTCATCCATGGTCATTTTGAGTACTCACTTACTCCGAGAATATTAGCGCCATCGAGTCACATAAAGTTGCTTTGGAAACGCTTGCGCTCCGCTTTCACGACTCCTGCAGACCAACATGGATTCTGTCCCTGAGGATTGCCGCCGTCTCGGACCAAGATACAAACATAATTGGGCCTTCAGAGCCTCAAGGGGAGATAGTACACCCGAATGTCAGTTCTACCTCAGAAGACGAGGAACCCATCATGGAGGCGATATCTAGTTCTTCGTCGGATGTGCGACTAGAGTTATCCCCCAAATTGTTGGTTGCAGGTTCTCATATTGACCCTGTTGATGAGCAATCAACTAGTGCTTCGGACGACGACGACGATTATGTTCGGAATTATAGGAATAAATGGGCAAGTCATTCAGCAAGACAAGAGGGGCAGGAATTGATTACATATTCCAGGGCATCATTCTCCCCAGAGTCACCATCTCTGCGTTCACTGAGACCGGCCAAGCGGAAGCATCCATCAAGGTTCCAAAGCAACGATCGTATACCGGTCGAAGACCCGTTATACCGTCCTCCATTGCCGATACTCCCTGCGCTACCCTTGGCATTCAGGGTGTCTTAGATGGAATGAACGCGACCCTAGGAACATCACATACCCTCGACACTCCGTCTGTCTTATCCGTTCTCGAGGAGTCCGTAAAGATGAACTATGACTTTGGCAGCCATATATGGCCATCTACGCTCGGTATGGAACACACACAGGGATAACAACATGCAAGACGAACTCTGCAGACGTGAAGATGAGGACAGGGAGATGCGAAATAAAGCACTGGTAGGAAATGTGATCATCAATCCAGAGTTGAAACCTCGACGTATATGGGACCTGTACAGCAATCGCGTGGTGCCACATTGGATTGCTGACATACGTCCTGATCCGATTTCACATGCTTGGGTTGATGAGGAGGATCGTGTAGACATGTGGACATCTATCAATGGGAAGGAATGGCCTGTGCCAATCCCGAAGGATGCCAGTCTCAATCTTATCAGGATCGAGATGCTGAATCTGGGAATGGAGTACATGTGGCTGGATGTCCTCTGTTTGAGACAGAAAGGGGGGCCAAGTGAGGATCTGTGTGCGGAGGAGTGGAAACTGGATGTGCCCACAATTGGATATGTCTATTGGTTTTCCCAGGTGGTGGTGTACCTGAGTGGGCTGGGGCGGCCACTGTTGAATTTGAAGGAGAGTGACTTGGACAGCGATCGTTCTTGGTTTCGACGTGCTTGGACAGTCCAGGAGGTCGGATTCTCACAGCGGATCATTGCTGGGGATACACCAGATGGACCGATGCATGCCGAGCCAGGTAGACGATGACAGGAATTATGAGACAGAAGTGTTGACCAGGTTTCACAAGCAGCTGGAGTCATTGCACACAACCATCAATATATTTAGTGTATTGACAGACATGCAGGATCGGGTATCAACGAATCCTGTGGACAGAGTGGCCGGACTCGCACTGCTCATGCAGCCCAAGATGATACCTGCCTACTATGAGAGCAGGTCTCTTGAGGATGCATGGATAGCACTGGTGAATACAACACATGGGTATAACCGTGGGCTCCTCTTCTTTCAGTATCCTGGAGTTGGACTTGGATGCAAGAAATGGAGGCCAACATGGGACCAGGTCATGATGCGGACAATGTGTCTGCCAGTGTGTTCCAGCTATTGTGGTGAAGTTCAGCATGATGATGAGACAGATGAGGACTTTTTTGCTGGGCCTTGCATTGAAAAGGGGCTTCTGCGAGGATTGGACATGGCATCCGCAGATGGGGTTGATCGATGGGGAGAGTTGGTTGTCAAAGATGTGGATGGGATGGCGCACACATTCAAAATCCATGTCACCCACCAATTTCCAATACCTGATGATGAGTACACTTTACTTTGTGCTTATAAACCATGGCACAGCAACAAAAAAAATCCAAAATTCTGGGCTGTTGGACAACGAATGCCAGAACAGAGGTTTCAGAAAGTATCAGTGTTTGTGATGGACAACTGGACAGAAGTGAAAAGGTTCAGTGATCTCCAGGGTGTTATGGTAGAGTCTCACAATGTACTTGTCTGATTGTGAATACCTATCAGGGATAAGTACTGTATAATTATGATCAGTACGAATGTCACATGTCCAGAGGCCGTATTCATATTTGTAAAATGGCCACCTGTCACACGTCCAAAAGCCTCATTCGGGTAGGTTGGGGGGTCACAAGTCTCAAAAGGTGTAAAAAATCTTAATTTTTTCCCCCATTACATTTTTTGTGCTACTATGTCTTTAATATATGCCGAATTTCAGCTGCATACAGGTCAAATCTTCTATTCGGATGAGGAAATTATTCGGATTTCATATGAATGTCCTGGTCACAAGCTCCGCATTTGTTCATTTGGTGAGGTCCCAGCAGGTCACAGGTCACAACTCATTTGCTCTGATTGTAATTATACAGTACTGTAGGCAAGGAATCCCCTACTTTACATGCCCCCAACAAAGAAAGTTATTCATGATGATATCAGGACTGGGCTTTGCAGGAGATCAGCATATAGTTTCCAGGACCGGTTAGAGTGTTTGAACCTGCCATTATGATCTGATGGCTAGAGACCACACTGATTCTGGTAATCTAGAAAGTATTGCGGATCAAGAAATGGTAGTTAACTGAAGCCTGGGAGCAAGTACCTATCTTCAATGCTTCGTTCCTTGTCCATCTTGTGGCTTTAGTTCCAGTGTAGGATGATCCAACTAGAAGGTGCCCTGTATCAAGCACCAAGAACAGGTCAGGAAACAATATAGATTGTTTGGTGACCAATAGAGTGCCCTCCCTCAGCCACAAGCAGCTTTGAGAGCAAGTAATTGGAAGGAAGATCCTGTCTGGTCATGGTGAAAGTCACTCGAGGGCTATCTGCACCGTCCCGGTCTGTATTCACTTTCTTTTGGGACCGGCATTCACACTGTGTAATATTATGACCATCATGCACTGCAAGTAGACACAGCTCTGAGGCTTATCCAAGCCTTATCTGTGCCATACTTGAAAAGGCAGGATATTTGTAAATCGTGCATCCATTACAGGATGGACCAGCCTTCACTCATCAGGTTAACAGGGGCCCCTGCCAGCTTGTATGAGCGAGAAAGGCATGTCTAACTGAATCTACTATTCATGAGCCAGTGAAATGACAAAGGAGCCCATGTATATTGCAGTTCAATGGCCCAGTCATCAGTTCCTCAATAACCACATTTGCATAGCTTCTTTTGCTCCAGTCGGAAGATCATATTCCAATCAATGGGAAAGATACACCACATGGAAATGGCATAATGTTACTTGTCAAGTCCTTCATCTGTTGTCAAATTTTATTTGGATGAATTCCGCTAATAGTAGACATGATCTATCTCAATTCCTGATTTGTCTATTGGATGAAGGACAGCCATTCTTTTCCCATGCATCAGCACTGACTGAGAGGGATGACAAGGTGAAAGAGATACCATGGTCCTGATAGCAGCAAGTTGTTGTATCATTTTGATGAGAGAAATGCGAATCATGGAATACTGTACTATTTTGACCATAGCTTCATGGGGTGTTACGCATTATGCACATCTTCACCCAGTTACATCTTCATTATGATGTCAGCTACCTTAATAGGCAGTCCAGCGCATGCCGGACCGAAAAAGTACTGCTATATTGAGTAATTTAAGGCACCAAATGGGCCTGTTATGTGTTACGATCTTTGCCTATCTTCACATAATGGACCCCCGTTATGCGTTATGTGAAGCTACGGTCGAAATAGTACAGTACGCAGTGTTGAGTCATGCTTGGACTACCTGTCGCCAGTTGGTTCCTCAAGCAGTGATGAGCCTCCAGGCTCTGTATGCTCAGAATTCGTGGATTTTATGCACTAATTGCCGCTCCTGTCCACCCAATGGACTTTCAGTAAACCAAAGATTGCACACAAAGTCATACTACTTTCATACCATGGCAACCACTCCTCACGTGCTTTGTTATCCATCCCATCTCGTTACGCATCATAATTGCCGTATTCCATCACGGCAAGGCACCGTCGATCGCCAATCACCCTAAAACGGAATTGCCGCATCACTTCTCAAAGGCACCTTGACACGCCAATCAATCACTTAATGAAATGACGTGATTGCCGCGGCCACTCATCCATCCATGATATTTCGAGCACATGGCAACTACAGACTGCGTTTTACTAAGGCTGTTACTTCACCAAGACCTGGAGAAGACATAGACCCAAACATACACCTCAGTACAAAAGACATACCTCACCAGTCCGCAGCTACACAGCACCCAACGATCTGTTCATCGCTCCAAGAAACCATACGATTTCCATCCATACGCGGCAATGTAGATGAGTTGCTGTTACTTTAGAAGTCAAGAGACCATATGTTGGCCATGGATTTTACTAAGCCCAGGCCTTGCGGCCTTACTAAATCGCGCGTTCTTACTCTATTTATAATTTCGTACTTGTAGTATAAAAACTAGCTAGAAAACATCGTTTAGCGAAGCTTACCTGGAGCATAGATCGCAGCTTACCCCTACGCATCGAGTTTCTCTCTATCATCGAGTCTACGCTACATTTATTACCGTTCTACGGCAATATACCGTTTACCCCAGCATATTCTCGAGTGCACATCAACTCTCAAGCTCACCAGAGTTATTCCACGGTTTTTGACTGAGAAGAGTCATTTGACACTAGTGAACAGCCCGGGTACATCTACGGGTAGCCATCTACAACCCGTACCCGTACCCATAAGGGTTTTAACCCATGGTCACAGGTACAGGTCACTGGCCAGGTCAGTGGGTTTTCAGGCGGGTGGACGGGTAGTCACCGGGTACACGGGTACGAGGCTATATTCATCTTTAAAGGGTACAACGTGCATAGATGATATACTCTACTGACTATCAATGGCATCCCATCCATCTGGCATAAGGATATCACCATCTTCATCGCCGTCTGCCTCTGGTACTTCAGGCAGGAGAGCCACAGACTGAATGTCGTTGTCCTCAATGAAACCAAGGGTACTCCAGTCACCTAGACACATCAACGCTCGCGAGGTTTGAGAGGTTAAACGATTTCGGATATGCGAGATGAGGAGACGGCCTCGACTGAAGGTTCGCTCAACATCAACAGCTGTTGCTGTACATGAATTAGGACAGATTACGAGCGAGATAAATATTTCGTACCAGGTATCATCAAATAGTCCATTGCCATCCATGATAAACAAGGAAAATCCGAACGTTTATCATGCCACCATTGAATAGCGTCAGCTGTGAATTCAACGTTGGTGGAGAGATATCTTGTAAGCTCGTCGTGGAGTTCAGCCTGCTTGGGAGGTCGAGTGCTATCTAATTCGTCAAATACGTTGCGCGAGGTCTAAGAAAAGAGTTCAGGGATAACACACACAACAAAAAACATATTGCGCACCTTTGGGGCACTCGTGCCAGCCTTGTCTCGCTCTGTAGTCTCGATCTCCATAACCTCTGGCTCTCTGCCCTTGTACTTCCTCTCAAATTCGTAGGCAACAAGCTCTCAGGCTTCATTGATCCAAGACACTGGCCAGTCAGCATCATGAAAGTAGGTGAGCTTTCGTCGTGGATGTAAGACTGAAAATGAAGGAGAAAATAAGCTCTGATACTGTTAACAAGCAGTATAAGACATACCCATTGCAATACGATAAACCTTCGACTGGTCAGTCCTGTCATAATACACGTTGAGGTGGTCCTTGGCAACGGTAAGTGCTGCACGAATTGGAGCTGAGAACTTGACTTCATCAAGGGCGGCTGTGGCCAGTACAGTGTTGATATGGTCCATCGCAGGTATCACCGTCGCCAGACTTGGTGTCGAGCGCTGAGAAATAAAGAGTCGCATCCTTCAATATCTGAGAAGATGGACAGTTCGAGTCAAGAAAATTGCAGCTTATGTCAGCAATCACACACCTGTAACACGTCATGGAGGTCCTTGACGATGTCCCACTCTGCCCTCGACAGCTCGAATTCATGGAGGCCATTATCCTGGTCCACCGTAATCTTCTTTACTGCTGCTTTGTATTCTAATACCACACTAATCATATCGAACAGTTGAATTCCATCGTGTGGACATGTCACGAGGCAGGATCTTTTGTTTGAGGCCAGTCTTTTTCAAGAATCTCCTTCCAGCGAGGAAGAAGTATTGTGCTGGAGTGAATAATTTTGAAGGAAAGTTTTCGAAGCTGGTTTTATTTATCAGAAATGGTGCATCTATTTGAATCTTAGCAATAAATCATGCCTTTGCTAATGCCAATTGAACAGGCTTTATATCCTGCTGCCATCGCTCGTGGTCCTCATCAGTGAGCTTCGTCGTCACATCAACAAGGCCTTCCACATCATCAGCTTCGACCCCACTGCCATTTACCTCAATATCCCGTAAGCGAGCCTCTAGTTCCTCAATCTCAATACCGCCAACCAAGTCATGCAACGCGCGCTCAGTATCATCGTCTGGGCCCCCATTATCATTGGACTTGTGCCTAGGAGGGTCAAATTGTTTCAACAAGCTCTTTGCCACGAGATTCACGATGTGAGCGAAACAACGAGTGTGGCTTGCTTGACCAGAGAATGAAGGTACATCTGCTGAGTCACCGAGAGCCTCAATCATAGTATCATTGTTGCTAGCATTGTCGCAGGTGATACTTAGAACCTGTAAGTCCTTGTCAGCCTTGGTTTGGATCTTAATACAGCATGCTTACCTTGTTGGTGACTCCGAAATCCTTCAGTACCTGTTCGAATGCCTCCGCAAGATTTTCTCCCGAGTGCGACTGACAGCAAGATTCAGTTATAAACAACCAATGAGACAGTAGGTTGAAATTACCTTGGCTACTTCTACGAAGTCTAAAAGCATTCGTACAGGTTGGCCATCATGGATAAAATGAACCGTGAACGCAACAAAGGCTTGATGGTTTGGTGAAGTCCAGGCATCAGTTGCGAAGTTTAGTTCGCCATCATACTCCTGAGTCCTATAGTGCTAATGCATCAGTGTTATTTCGGTGAAGTAAGGTATTCTAGTTTACCTGAAGTAGCTTGGCAATGCGCTGACGTGTTTTGGCGAAGACAGTCTTGACATCACGAGATACCGTTGTCGGATGGGGGAGATAATACATTGGCCGGCCCGTCTTCATCAAGCAGTTGAAGCCACGGTCCTTCATGATATTGAACGGGCGCAGGCTTTCAGAAACCCAGCGTACAATCTCGGTGCTGTAGAAACAGAGTGAGTCATTGATAGCTTCACTGTGAACGACTTACCGTGTCTCGGATTTTGTGTGTGCACGATGAGAATAAGTTACGGCACCTTTACCCTTCAAGCGTTGGAACATAGATGTGATCGTGCCATTATTACGGTGAGCCTTGACAATTTTGCGAGCGTTCTCCAGGTTCTCAATGTTATCAGCCATTTCCAGAACATCGGAACCCCAGCAAGAGCGAATATGCTTATGCATAGTTCCCGTTGACTCTTTATCAGTAGTATCCAGGTAACGCGCAATGCTCTGCTTGCATCCTTTAGCAGCACAAGAGAACACATGACACTTGCGACGATGACGGTACTCGATGGCTGGGATGGGATGGAAAAATGCATAAGCGGAAGCGGACCATTTCTTCATCATACGTTCTGATGGTATGAATCACAGTTAGTAATACTGATGCTAATGGCTAATGATCACGTACCAAGCTCTGCTTCATCAGTCTCCTCAATGGCTTGAACCTCATGGACGGAGCTGTGGTCCGAATCAGAGTCCGAGTCTGATGGGTTCTCGAGTGCAGGTAGGTCGGCATCTGAGGTACGAGACGGCGCAATAGAGGGTGATTTGGTACGAGGAGGAACTTCTGATGGGGCTACCGATGGGGCTACGATGAAAAGTAAGTGATGTTTGACACTGTGAAAGGAACAGGTACTCACGAGGTGATGCGACAGTCTTCTTGCCTTTGACAACACCTGATGCAATCTTTTTGACTTTTTTAGCGACACCTTTGATCTTCTTTTTGGCCTTGGAGACGGTTGACGAGATGGAGGTAGTTGACGTAGGAGACTGAGCTCTTCCTGCTTTGCTCCGCTCTGTCTCGGTTCGCTTGCGCTTGCCAGAGAGTAATTCAGGAGGGTCTTCAGCAGGGGCCATGATGGAATGGTGCAAGTAACGATGGCTGGAGTATTCTTCTCTTTATACCGCTGTATAAAACTTTAATTGTAATACTGTACAGTACTGTCTGGCAGCTCAGATGGCAGTACTGGGACTACCCATGGAGGCAAATTCTGTGCGGGTTTTGTCGGGTGCATGGCGGGTATGGCGTCGCTGACCCGTACCTGTACCCGTCAGTACCCGTACCCGGAACCCGGAAAAACCCCCCATACCCGTGCACTACACTATTTGACACTTGCTCTTCGCTCTTGACACTATTGGTACACACTCATATTGTGCCAATACGTGATTGCCATGTCATAACTCGTCCACATTTATCTTTTATTGGCCGTTATCATTTCAACTTCACAGCATAGGATCATTTTCACTTTCATCATCGTATCGTCGCCCACTTGGGTAGTCTCCAAGCAGACTTAGGATCGTTTTCGCACCAGTATAGGACCAGTTTCAGTATAGTTTTCGTATATGACAGTCCCACGAGTGGACTTGAAGGTTAGTTTTGACATAGGATAGGATCGCTTCAGTACAAGACCAGTTTTCGACATCGACATCAGTATTTCCGTATCATTTAGGATCAGTACCCCACCATTGCCAGTATATTCCCGTTCTCACTCTCAGTATCATCACCCAGTTTCCGTATTTCCACATTTATTCTCGACACCATGCCCTCAGTACTTCGTTCGCGCTTCTCCCACCGCTCTCAGACATAGTCCCACGTTTTCACATCGTTTCCCCACTCCCAGACTCAGTTTCACGTGTTTATTACTGTCCTCTTCGCTCGCTTCACTAGGATTGCCATCTAGCAATGTTTTCTAGTCTCGTTTCGCGTTTCTCTTATGGATTCGTGGTATTCACATCATACCTGTTTCTGTTCCCTCTCATTTCAAGAGATCCTTACCGGCTTACAGCCAAAGCTACTAGTACTCGACTACCAAGCAGTACTACTTCACTGACTGAAAAGTCGCAGTGTATACTTGCATATAGAGGAATTGGTTTACTGCATGGAGGTGCCCCGAACCCACTCGCACACACGATCGCCTTGATTGCCATGTTACCACATTAATTACCCAATCTCATTCTGAGTTGGTGTTGCCATTGCCACGGAAGTCTAGGCTCATCAGTGGTTGTGGGTTCTTGAGCTGAGAATACTGAAGGAAGCTATTAACACAGAATGGAAACCATATGTCTCCTTCTATATTTTGTAGTGTCATCTCTAAGGAATCTTTTGTTACTGCAATGTCTCAAGGATTCCGTTGTCCTGTCATGTACAACAATGACTAGCTTCAAAATCGGATAGAAATGTTTCAAGATCAAACTTCATCAAGTCACCTATTTCCCTTATGTTATGTCCATGCTCACTTTACAGTTTATGGTGTGTAATACTGACAAGAATATGATAAACATTACTTTACTGAAGATGAACGTGTACGAATTTTGGCAAAATCTTGGTGTTGAATTAAAAATACATGATACCAGTCGGGTGAGGGCCATCGCATCTGCATGGCATTGCTGAGTCCTATGTTGAGATGTCAGCCATGTCATAGGACATATGGAAAAGCACATTTTGATCATCCAAGGGGGAAAATAAGATTTAGAATTCCAAAAAGAATACACCCAGAGGCAAGTGGAGCAGTACACCCTGAGAGGACTCAGAGGCGGATCCTGCACCCGCTCAGATTCCTGTTTGGCAGTGTTCACCAATGGTCCAAATGCCAAAGACATCGATATGAAGGTCATCATGGAAAACGGAATGTCCTGATGCTGACATTTCGTCATCTAAAGTCAACATATTCTCTTACACACGGGCGGATTGTATTCAGCGACGAATCACAAGTATGGGAGTTGTGCCACGGCCGCAACAAGGATAGAAGCATTGATGAGGTGACGTTCACGGCGGCGGCCACTTTGGAGCACGTAAACCTCACTCCGGTTCCAAAGTTACTTCCTAAGGCAGCACACTCGCAAGCCAATCGCAGGAGGCATACGAGATGAATTAAGATTCCTTAGCGAAACCATTACCATCACTGACGTCGACCACGGCATCAGAAGAAACGCTGATGGGACTTCGTCAGAGGGGGCAGGTCAGCTCGGGGAACGAGAGCCGGAGAAATTTCAAGACGACGAAGCCATTGAGTCGTCAATCCAATACTTCAGACCTCACGCCGCAGTCGAGTATTTAGCCAAGATACACCACCCGGATAGACATTGAGGAGATCACTGCGAATAAATTTGTACAGCGCCAACATTAGCTTCGAATATGGTGAGGAAGAGCAAAAGAAGCAGCGTCAGATGGATAATGGAGAGGAGTGCCCGAGCTGTAGCTAGAAGAGAAACAGGGCGATGAGAATGAGGAAAAAGGAAAATGAGCCAGAAAGATCAATTGAAAAGAAATATTCCAGGGAGAAGAGAAGACATTCAGGAACGCGGAGAAGTCGTTATCAGGGCAATAAGGTAGAATACGAGAGGAAAAGAAGCAGAGTTGAAAAAATCGGCATCGAATACGATAAGCCCGGCAATCTCTAGAAAGATAAGATAGGTCGAATAGAAATTTCCCATGGGTCGTTCAGGACAGCATTATAACCGAGTAATCCTATATACATAGGACTCGGAACTTTTCAACTCCCTCAGACACCGCAGCCTTGTAATTTCTTCCAGTATCCCAGCTCGGAGGCCAGTCTGAAGTAGATGGGGGAAAGATTATATCCTCTGAAAGGAACACAGCATCCTTCCACCAATGAGCTTCTTCACAGAGTCGCCGCATTATTGAGCATATCCGCATCAGCCCTTTGTGTGACCCTGCATCATTGTCAAAACGCCAATCCCTATCACCCGCGGCAAATGATATGAGAGCGTTCTCCATGCGGGAGAGATATAGCTCGAGACTGTTTCATTCACAATTACCCCATGATACCAAAATTGACAGTATCCCGCAGAGCCTTCGCAGACAATGCTATGCTTCGCCGTCTCGAACATACAACGCCGATAGTTATTCCAGTCAGACTGGAGGTCGAGTTTAAGCTGTTCATCAGCCCGGAATTGTCGGAGCCTGAAGCGTCAATGGTATGAAGGAATATTTCGGGAAGGGTCTCGTTCAGAAGGCGGCGGCTAGGAGACGACATGGATACATATTGTTTGACTGTTCTTCGAGAGAAGAGGCGAGACTCCGCAGTTTGAATATCTTGGTATCGTACTTACTACTTGTTTATTTCTCTTTGAATTTCTCTGACTGGATGGCAGCATCAGATACTAGTAGAGCGGAGCCATTTGGACTGACTCAAGGTAGAGTCCTTTGGGAAGGAATGGTATTGTCTATTGGTGAGAATCTGCGATGGCCACAGCTGCAATTGAGGAATTGTTCATGTTGAAGCATTTTGCATCTACATCATCGAGTTGGAATGACTTCAAAATGCAATGAAAGATATTCGTTACCGAGTGGTGACCAAAGTACCGTCAAATCCTAACTGCTTGTCCATTGATCCCCCGAGAAATTTTTGTTTCTCAACCTCCTTCAGAGCATTTATCTGGGCCCGAATTACCGCTCGACGTGATAAATTAGCAAATGGATTAGAACACTGATGGATTTCCCGAGTGAGCATCCCTATAACCTATTATAATTTGCGGTGGCCTGTGGGTCATTAGATAATAACATTCACCTGAAGGTACAACTCTGCATCAATTGTACTTACTCCCGCTGCGGCCTATTGCGAGTCCGTATCTCCGGAATGTATAATTAAATTTCTGTCTTCGACCGAAGCTCGTGCTGTTCCCAATCATACATGACTTGTCTCTTCGCGCTCATATTCATAATAGTTCTTCCTTTGAGTACACCTGCTATGTATCAACGGCGTAGCTCCCTGTCTGCTTGGGTTCGGATCCCCATAGTGGTGTTTAGGTCATTGAATTCGTTATTTTTGCACCGCAGGATAATGCATTTCCTGATTTAATTCTAAAGCTCACGGAACACTTCAGTCGACATCAAGAAAGTGTTTTCAAAAGACGTCTGACATAGTTCCATATGTTCAAATCATTCCCCCGAGTTAACCGAACCAGAATCACCGAAGATTGTATAGGATCGTCCGCCAGCAAAAATGAAGTAACCCACAGCCTTCCCAACCTATTCATGTCTGAAGATATGTTGGTTTCTCATTGCAATGTATCAGACGACAGAACATTGATTGTATACCATTATCCTAGTGACACCCTTTGTCAATACTTTGATGAGCCGCTGCCGTGCGGAATCGAACCGCAATCATCCCAGTAAACATCCCGGATTATTCGTCACATGGACCGGGGCGATCTCCCATTGATCTACAGCAGCTGATTCGATGAATGCGCGTACATATGCACTTAGTATAGCTGACTTACCGTCAGTTCGAAAGGAGTGCGTTGTATCCATTGACAATTTGCATGGGTGGTTGGCAATCGAAAAGCTAAACAAGAACGCCGAGAAACCGTGCGCCGTCAACATTGCAAACTGTTAGTACACAACGGCAGAACAGAAGAATTTTGCTCACTGTCAGATAGTCATCACGAACGCTCAATGGGAGGATCACGGGGATACCTGAGCGTACTAGGAAGCGAGACCTTCCTGGAAGGACAAGAACCAGACGGAGAGTTCGACACGATGACCTGCGTGGATTGAACAAGTTGATACATGAACGGGGGTAGAGCATTCCTTACCCTTGCGTCTTGCGGATGAGATCATCGAACAATGGAGAAAGGGCTCGGTCCCGTATTCTATAGCTAAGGCTGTCTGTTATATAAAAACGCCAACAGATCAGAGATAATGACTCACGGGACTGGGAAATACGGTGATCGAAAGCTGTACTAGAGCCTCGCCTGAGAACCCGTCTCCCCTATGAACGAGTAGTGCCTTGATAGAGTTGACAATCCTGAGCGCTCGAGTCACGGTGATGAAGCCCCCCCCCCCAAGGCTTACTGTGGAGCGCCACCACTTCTTTAATTCTCGGGATCTGAGCACAGCTATTATGCGTACGAAGCCGTGAAAAGAGACAACGGGGAGACCTTGATGTATCTCCGTTAAAGATCAGCGGCGGGAGCCTCCGATACCCATACAAGCGCGGCAAGCGGACAAGTGATAGCATGTACGTCCTTTGCTCCCGCTTGGAGCGCATATAATCAGCATAAGAGCAGAACGAAAGGGGGGGACGGGCCTATCTCAGGAACTCGCAGGAACAATGCGTAGATCTCGCTACGATGGAGAGACAACGAAGATACCGACAATATGATACACGGTAACGGGCGAGTCTGAAGGGACATTAGCTGCATAAGACTTAGATGTGACGCTGGAGCGAACCTGTGCGAAGAAGTCCCACCTGCGAGGGTGAACGCGCGCCTATCTATGTGGACTGCAAGCGTCGGGCTATCGAGAGGTTGTCGTGAAAGGGCATGGGATGAGCATCTGGGTATCAAGACGGAAGACTGCTGGAGAGGTACCCGTGTGGATGTCAGGATGGCCCGCGTCTGGGTACCACGTCGTTAGAGCGCCAAGATCTTCATCATAATCTAATCAACATCAGAGGAAAAGCAAGCTGGGAGATTAAAATAACTCACCAATACAGCGCGCGGTATTACTCTCCGGCCAGCTCTCAAACTCGTCCTGGATTCGTTGGGTCCTGTCATCCATCGGGCATTGAACGTCGGGGAGATTGTTGCGAAGGATAGTGTGTTGTTGATGGAGACTGCCGCTCAGGGCGACTAGGGTACCAGTGCAGAGGGAACTGCGCGCATTGTGGTGGAAGAGAAAGCATGGTGAAAATTGCAAATTGCAATCATCGGCAATCAGCACGCCGGAACCGGCCCTGAAACGTACCGGCTACTAAGTTGATGCTCTATTCTAATTACAGCCACGTCGCAAGCTGAAGCCCGGGGAAACGATGTACGCTAATATTTGACCAACATAAGCCGGTACTGCATAAACTGGAACTGCCGCCTTGCCGAAAACTGTGGTCGTCGAATCCCACGTTCGCAGCTCCGGCCGTCTGGTTCAAAAAGCACGAATTGTAGAGATAGATTCCGTACCTGATGAGGTATAAAGACCGTATGAGCGTATATGTGAATCGCTCTCGATGGTTGGTGCCCAAAAAAAACTTGTTTGTGTGACTCACCCTGCCATTGAGAAGAAATGGATTCGAACCATTGATTCCGCGTTTCTGCCGGTAAGCTACTATTTCCCTTGTCGAGAACAGTTCACCTGATCTTTTGTTGTAAATACAGAAAGGCATGTGAAAGCGAGGGTCGATGCCCGCGCTGAGTTCATGAGTGGCTGCACAAAATTCGGATCGCTTTCCTATTAACTTTCTGCTCCACATCTTTGGAGATCGGTCGATGGTAAGTATGGTCGCGCTTGATTCATATTTCTCTCTATACTCTGAGGATAGCTTACGACAGCTACAGTTATTCTTCCAAGCATCCAAATAAATCTTAGCTCCCTCTGACATCGGAAGCTGAGATCCTTTCCCAACACAGAATCGCACCGGACGAATACGTTCACTCATAGTTCAGCGTACATCTAGTCTTTCCGCTGTCGTCTGGCTTAACTGTCGTAGCAGCCATCAGGATCTATTTCCATCCAACTTTTGCTTGAGATCGAACCACGGTGCGTGAGCATACATGTAACGATTCTTCTGGGATGTTTTATAAGGGTTTTGGGTAGATTACGGGAAACGGTTCATATCGACAGACTTGAATTTCTTTTTCGGTACTACGCATAGAGATCGTCCATGCGTTATTATTACTGGCTATAGAGCTCGAAGATCGTACCACGATTGTGGGTGAACGTTCACCAACTTCTAGGTGTCGATTTCCTCATGGGAAGACTCAAGTGTGATGACTAGTATCGGTTGGAATCGACTCAGACCCTCGTTATGATGACCTGCAAGCTAGTCTGGAAGCATGGATAGTTGCTAATGAAATTCTTTCAATCTCAAACGCTGACTATATGGACCATAACGTACCTCATATGCGTCCAAGTCCGAGACTTCCGTCCTCATCGCGCACACTCCAAATCCCGGCACGCGTCCATTTTCCGTGAATCGCCTTGCTTCACAATCGGGGTCCATCCATATGTAGCGCTCGTCTCCAGCGTGGTCATGCAATTTTATTTGGCGCTGCCGGGTAAGAAATGATGACAGAAGAAAGGAGGATGAACGTCTGGATCGTACCTCAGAACTAATCTTGACCATAGGAGTCTGATGGATAGAGAAAAGAAGATTATGACGATGATGGTCGAAGACAAGCATATCCGGTCCGGGTCAGCGCACGTGATGGGCACGTCAAAAACGCGTCTTGATAATTAGCTAACTTTCACGCAGCCTTTACCTTCAATTTTAATTGTTGCTTTTTCAAACATGAGTTCCAGTCCCACGAGTGACGCGCGACGGCTGAGCTAATGAATGACGAGACTCATGAGCCGAACGACAAGTGGGGATCGAACGTCCAAAGCAAAAAAACCGTTATCAAATGGAATTTTATAGGACAGAATCGAAAGCCGCTAAGCCTCACGATATCTTCCTAGAGAAATAACCCTGTTACTCCGCTGTAATGCTACTAGTACGTAAATCATGCTCTAATCCATCTCCCACTCGCTGACCTTCAAAGAATCGAAAACGGCGGTACCATCAGCACAACGATACATCCAATCAACACAATCAATATTACCTTGTTGGAGGAAAAAATGATTACACGGTTGTTGATATCTAGACAACTATCACTAGGTTCGCCTGTTCCCATTGATATGGACGAGATACCCGGAGGTAACGACAGCCAGGTAGGATGTTGCTGTGATACGCAATGACTCGTAGAGGAGGATGACCACGGGGAGAACCATTTATGAAAAACCCAAATTTAGCCCACATGGATGTAACATTTCAGTTTAGCGGTGGGTGCTGCATGGTGCTAGACCATCAATCGTTTTAGGTCAGTTCGATCCCCGTCAAGGAGCATAAGTATGTTGACCTCAAGACACAGAGAAGTGACGACAGACAATTTAAAAATTCCATGTCTGTCGAGGTCTAGACAACGATTGGATGAGAGCTACTTTAGCTGTAGATACCTGTCTAATGCCATCTAAATGAGCAAGACGACTTCAGGGATGGGATAACGTTTACTATTTATGATGAGTGCTCTGACCTGAGGAATGGCTGAAGTCATCAGAACAATGGGTCAAGTTTGCTAACTAAAAGCAGAAAAGTGTACAAAAAGATTCAGGATTCATTACAGATATGCTGAAGGGGCATCGAACCATTTTGGTTTGCCAATAAGCGACATGGGAAGGCAACCGTTGCACCATCATCGTTCCAAGTATTGGCTGATCTAATGAATTTAGATGTCGGTGGCTCAGATTAATCACAAAGTCATGCATCGATAATTTACCTACCAGGTCATCTTCAAGAACGGTATTCCCCACAGATTCAATTGGGTGATACTTACTTACGTATTACGAGTACCAGATTCCCTCAGCTCGGTGTCCTGGTTCCCGCTTTCAGTGCTGTAGCTTTCGGTGTGCCATACGCTGCGTAGCAGCCCGCACACAGAGCGTGTTTCACGAAGCCAATATTTTACCACTCGCCCATCATGAATATGTGAAAGGTGTACCATGGCTTCGGGGGAGCGGAGCCGTACTTGGATGAGGTATAGTCTCGCGACGTGTTCCGATCTGCTCCTTCAGAATATTCCTGTTACCCATTGCCAATGCGAGTGATAAAAATACAAGTCCTGTGGCAAAAGAGTACATGATTCCGAGATAAGCCGTGAAGATCGCATGCGGGACTTCTGCAATGAGTGTAAATCTATTCGCCTAACAGTGGAAGGGTGTTTCGGTAATGTATCCCCCTCGACGTATTGAGAAGAACGGCGAAACGAGTACGACACTGTTGTGTAATGGCTGAGTGTCTACTCCAAGGTCGACGATTCCGTTTTTTTTCGCAGGTTCGATCCCTGAGGGCTTCCTTTTTGACTGGGGCATGCATGGGATCAGAAGTTGGACACGGAAAACAAACACTTGGGTGTGGTAACCGGAAGGTATTTGTGCATTTCCCGACCTCGACAACAGATGAAACCCTGCCAACGTCAGAGATAGAGGTTAGACTACGAAGGGGAAGACGGCGAGGGTAGGGACAAGGCAAACAGCAGTTGGTATTTTGCACGGTAGATACATGGGTATATCTGGTGGCGACAGGCCCATATATACGCAGTGAAGTGCGAGAAATTCAAAGGCTTTGCTCAACGGTTTAGTCGCGTTGCCTTTGTGTCTTCGCGATGAACACAGCAGAATCTTTTACACTGTACAGGCTACAGCCAAAGATGTCGCACTGTGTCGGGCTGCTTATACAAGAGAGCGGGAAAGCGATTAGGATATGAAGCTCTTTGTCTTCCAACCACCTGTCGAGAGCGGGCGTCATCAGGAGTTTGCACAGAGCTAATCATCATGTACTCCCTCGCTTAAACATAACACGTTGTCTTAACGGCTAATGTGGTGCGTGTTGATAAAGGCTGGAATCGATACATTTTTGCTCAACTCGACTCCTCCTACACGTCCTCATGAATGATTCATTTCGCGTCTCACAGAGTGCTAACTACAATTTCAGGGAGAACTTGGATCAGAAATGAGGATCGTAAATGGAAGATCACGAACAATTTCGAGGAACATGGGATACTACGCTTAGTCCCAGCGTAACTTCTCCATCGATATATCCCCACCAGAACTTTGGACGAGAGCAGAAAAAGCGTATAGAAAATAAAGCTACATAAGCAGCTGAACAGTTACATGCTTGTCGATATCTAGGCGGCAGTGAGATTGAGCTCATATTTCATCATAAATATGGCCGACATACCCAGAGACAATGGTGACCACGTAGGACGTCGCCGCCATACATATCAGCTGATAAAGGAGGACGTCTTGATGGAATACCGCACCTGGATGCTTCTTTGATGGGCTCAAATCACGTCCACAAAGAGGTAACACTTTAGCTTAGCGGCGGGTGCTGCACTGTGCGGATTCGCAAACTTTTGGTCAGTTCAATCCCCGTTGAGGGGCATAGTCCCAAGTCACTTTCCGGCGAAGAGCCTTTTCCAGACCAGGTATAGCGAACTAATGGCGCAGAGAAATAGAAAAAGGAAAATTTCACGGCCGAACGCTTCCACGTATGATTAGATATAAACCACTTTTAGCCTAGATGCCCAAAGAGTTCAAGGAAGTCAGATAGGATAATGTGACTGGTAGAGGTGAAGCGTCTTTACTAGGTTTATTCCTGTCTATATGAGAGGAAGATAAGCTCAGAGACGAGGTAAAGGAAGAAGAACTTTGACAGAGAGTGACAGTGAGGATGGCATGAGTCGTAGCCCTACGACCGACAGAAATCACGTCAGCTTCACGCGAAGCCGAAATGATGAAAATGAGAATCAAGGTGAGACATCGAAAGCGGCAGAGTTTCCTGAATTTGAGGTACCTAAACAAGAAAAGGCGGCAACGGCAAGACGACAAGTTACCCTAGCATATTTCAAAGGGGAGGAAGGTCGTGGGACCGACATTGTACGTCGTTCCGTGACGCGTAGCACGGTTTAGATGCATCCCCGACATAGAAATGTCCGAAGGTGGCAACACTCAGGTCAAGGACATCTACTGACATCGCTCGAAGATGTGGATAGCCATTGGTATTCAAAACGGAATTTACATGAATGTATGCTGTAATCACAGGTCGTCAGGTCGTCAAACAGTTTAGATGGAAGGCGGACATACAATTCCAGTGTTACGGTTTTGTCTGATATGAATTGCTTGCAGAGGGAGATGTCATCAGGAGCTGCGCAGAGCTGACTAAAATGTTTCTCACCTCGTACTCCTTGACTGGTGCGCTATACACAGTTCTGCGATGATGCTACCAAAGCATATCGACAGCGAACTTCTGATCGCATGCCATTGACCAACACAAAAGAGTCTCCGGTGACCATAGCACCGTTAGTTCGTCTTCCTTCCGATGAGTAGATGACGTCGACGCGATGCTGCCAACGGTCATTTCCGTTGGGTTCGCCCCGATTTTGATCCCGATCCCGAGCTTGTCCCCAGCGGTCCTGGTTTAGGGAGGTACCATAATCGCACGATTACCGCGAGGCTAGGCAACAGTGTTTTTGGCAGAACGGAGGGAGCAGCTGATGACGGCAGGAAGGTGGTGTTGGTGTAGATCAATTTGAATATACCCTCGTGGACATCGGGCCGGCCTTCCCGTGAAGGAGTATGCGTGGTGCACGCACGAAACGGGCGTGTTCATTCTGACCTAAACCATAAGGCTCGCGGAGTAAGATATCGGAGATTAGCAGTATAGAAAGGGAAGTTCCTTTCGTAGGTACCATCGGAAGACTAGGACAGCACATCTCCTTATTGGCTTGCGTTTCATAAGGCATTTTAAGCGCGTGCTCTAAAGTAGCAATCAAGCAAGCTGGCACATGGGGCGAATCCTATCTGTTCCGTGATGAGCGAAATTAGGAGCTATCTCCAAAAACTGAGATATGCTCCGAAATATGGCAGCAGACAACAAGAGGCTGGTTCTTTCCCATTGATTCGTAGGGCACTGCAAGGTTTCTTCAGGAGTGCTGCGACCAGCTCTGTTTGTTCCTGCGCAAAGGATTGGTTAGACGAGCGATGGAAAGTACAATACCTAATTGCACCTCCATCTAACAGACAGAGTACTCGGAGAAGGAAAGAGCTCAGAGTAGAGGTGTTGCCTGACGCGGACGTCTCTCTCGGTAAGGCGAACATCCGTTCGTATTCAGTACAGGAGTTACATGAAAGTATCTAGAATCATATGTTAGATGGAAGTCTAAAGGTTGAGATGAATGGACGCACCAATATAATTTTATGCCTCTTGTCCGTGCCATGAACACGGCGATCCCATCAGGAGCCGCACGGTGCTGAAGAGTCATCACACTCCCAAACCGGTAGGTATATGCTCTCCTTTAACTTCAAGCCCAACGGCGAAGCACCCAAAGTGCCTTGATGGCGAGCGATAGTGTTCGCCCCACCATTCCTTGCTATGCCCGAAGCCCGTATCTAAGCAAGAGTCTGCTCAGTCGTTGCCGGATGAAATCAAAGCGAACCGTCCTCTGCGTGGAGCATACGCGTTTCTTGATGCTTTGAGAAAAACCCTTTCTAATTTGTTCGGCGCTGATATCATGGACGCGAGGACTGGATACTAAAAGCAGAGTGAGCGAGAGAAAGGTGTTATGGATTTCATGTATCCGTTGACTTGGTGCATGAGTCAACACATGCCCATACTCGGCCTTCTCGGTCTTAACAGTGACTCGTTTGTATTTTCTATTACTTTCTGTTACTTTCTTGATTCTTCGTACCAATACTAGAATATAATGGAACCTTGTAGAATAATAATGACTCGAACCTTCCCTTAGTATATAAACTCATAGATAAATTGTATTAGGATCTCTCAATCTAATTTTACTACTCTTCAACGTCCACTTAACTGTGTGATCTAAGCATTTCGGATCGGTTACGCCTAGCGCTTGCCGCTCCGTTTGCCTTCCAACTACGCCTAGCGCTTGTTGGAAACCCTGTCAGTTACGCCTAGCGCTTGCTGACAACCTCGCTAACTATGCCTAGCGCTTGTTAGCACCCTTATCGGATCCCTCTTGGTGGTTAGAACTCGCTCTCGGACATCCTCGCTCACGACTAGGGTTTTACTCGAGTATTCATTACCTCGTGTGTTACTCAAATACCCTGATTCTTAACAAAAGGCCAGGGGAGATATGGCATACTCAGTTGGACTGATCTCGATTCTCCGGAACAGGGCGAGATTGTGTGTTGTAGTATAGTCGTCGACGCTCGCGATGTTGTCAATGGCGGGAACTTGACGTAAGCACAGTAACGGGAGGTGATGCAGGGATACCAGGAGATGGAGGAATAGCAGGTGATGGAAGAGGTTATCACGCGCCCTCGAGCTTAGGGTTTGGAACTGATTTGAGAGAGACGAATAAACTGGATTTTGATAAGCGAATGTCCTGATGGGCTTTGGTCACTTCCAAGAGTATCGGTCGGCTCCTGTCACGATGACGTCGAGATGATGCTGGCTTGCTGCTGCACTCATCGTGCCGCGTATCTCTTGCTCGTGGTTCTGGTGGTCTCTTCGAACTATTGATTCTGTCAGCTCCCCGTGCGAAATGTCTGACTATCACGCACCATTGGCCAAGGGTTCTCCCTAATCAGCGCGGAGTCAGCAGTCGCTGTTCTTCCTTTCCATATATCGATGGTATCAGAGTATGAGAGAGCCAAAGCTACGGGTCTTCATCCCGTTCTTATTCCGTCCGGAGCCATGGGCCAAGCGAATGAGTGTAATCGAACGCCAGCTGGCGAAAGTGTTGGTGACAAGAGGTAAGATCAATAGATGCAAATACTGCCGCGTACGCGATGGACGGAAGACCGGCCCGTGCCTTACCTTGCTTCTTGCTTGCTTCCGCCCCAAACGTAACCTCTTCACTTCGCAGGCGCAGCTTGGGTGTTGCGTCTTTCACTATCAGTTATCACTTTTGAATTTCGATTCAACCTAAGCCATGACTGAATCGGACCCTTTCCGCATTTCAACAACGTCCTTGCACTGGAGATTGAACGGAGAACCAAATGCCGATGAGGAGTACAAACTCAGAATAAGTACGGTGAGACGAGCGTCACTTTCATTTGGTTTAGCACCAATATGTCGAAAGCACCCACCATTCTTTAATCCCTCGACTCCACCCTGTGGAAATTCAGAAAACTCGCTACAAGCATCGCCAAGATTCAACGGTGAGTTCTCGACGTGCATATATTCGGTTACTAATTGACCCTGAAGATTACTCTGTATCAATCTATTGAAGGCCGGCCATACTCCCCCCGATTGAACAGCAAGCGGTCAAGAATACAATACCGCTCTTGCCTTTTGGACAGGCGATGGATATTCCTTCGCTGAAACTGATACCTATCATGACTCTAGAAAATGTTCTGTTTCCCCGTTGATAGCGGGAATGATGACATGAACGTATGAGTATCCAGTCCACTGGATAACAGGGTAGACGAGACTGTTACGAGGCCTGAACTCTCCATGGTAGGATATGCCGGGGTGTTCGGACTATTGAAGGACGCCGCTGATGGGTAAGACCAAGTATTTATGTTCGAACAGTCCCCCTGGCGGTGAGTCCCTTGTACGTTAAGACGACGCGTACCTAACACCTTTAATTGTCCCTCGGGCCGCGTCTGAAAAGTTTGCAACCTCTTGCTCGACAAGGACGTAAAAACTGAATGCGAAATGTAATCTCATAAAGGTTGGTTTCTCATTCTTTCCCTCTCTTCTTTTAAGATGTCGCACTCTAGCAACGGAGACGTTGCTCGAGTCTTGCTCCTGGAACATATTCTCTTCTTGAAAAGAGTCTTTTTGGGATCATAGCTGGTACGATGTAAATTCTCATTAAATACGGTCGCCTATGGGCTCTGAAGAGCTATTGACACAACTGGTACGTATTTATCATAGAATCACGTACCCAATTCTAACCATCATCCAAATTAAGAGGCTTCGCCGCGATCAAGAAGCGCAGTATCATGCATTGAGTTTCTCCCGGACATGCCACACATGCTCCCAATGGACGGGAGCTGTTTGGAATCAGTTCAACGCCAGCTACAACGATTTTCTCCCCAGGATTGATGACGGTTCGTTCTCATTATTCATTTCAATGTAGGACAACGACAGCAATGTATTGATATGATATGTGTAGTGTTACGAATCTTACGACAGATTTTCCTATTCTCATCCGCAACAGTTTTTGGGGCGTCCAATTGTGATGGATGGCCTTCGTACGTTAATATACACAGGAAGAATCAGAGGCCAAGCTAACATTGAAATGCAGGTACACGTCAACGCGACACGGCACCTAGGAATCAAACCACGTGTGTCTATTAACGGCGGTGCGGTAATTAATGGTGATCGTATCGACCTCCTGCTTGCCGCAAGGACGTCACTTTCTGAGCAGGTTTGGGAAGTATTTGTGGTTCGTTGTGCTAATTCGGGGAAGAGGAGGCCGTAGTGAACGGCGGTCTGTGTCTTCAACGGTATGTTTCGTCCCGTGCTTTCTTGAAGCTGCTGTTGAACCTAGCGCTTAGAACGTCAACCACCATTGGGGCCGAGAGAAGACCACGCGGGTTTGGCATGCCGTTGGCGTCATGTTCTCGTATACATGAGATAATTGATTGTATCTCGAAGAACGGCCGGTGTTTCGAAAGGAGCGATGATAGATATTCACACCGGAATTTCCCGAGTGTAAGGTGATGACGAACGATGAGCGAAAGGCAGAGTCGGAGATGAATGACGTGTTTATCCGACAAACTCAATCATATCACATAAATGCAGCTTGTCGTCTAATCGCTCTTCAGCGCTCATCCTCGTGGTTGAATGACACGATGGATTCGACACAATTTCCACGTGTGCACCATGTTCTTCTAGTGTGGTCCACTGCTCCCTACCACAATGCTGCCATGCCATTGCTTTAACCTCCAACACGTACCCATCTCGACTTGAGCAGCTCCGCTCTGCACTCCCTTGAACAATATCCTGAAGACTTCGAAATGGGAAATAGTGCGTATAGTCAGTCGACGGTCGTTTTTAGTACTTACTTACTCTGACAATGTTAGCGCCATCGAGAACATCTTCGCATCTCATTAAGTCGATTCGGAAACGTTTCCGCTCCGAGCATCGCTGCCTTTTCAGGCCAGAATGCGAACATCATTGCGCCTTCAGAGCCTCAAGGGGAGATAGTACACCCGAATGTCAGTTCTACCTCAGAAGACAAGGAACCCATCCTGGAGACGATACCTGATTCTTCGTCAGACGTGCAACCAGATTTATCCTCCACGTCCTTGGTTGCAGGTTCTCATATTGACCCTGTCGATGAGCAATCAGTTGGTGATTCTGTTAGTGTTTCGGACGACGAAGACCATTATGCTTGGAAGTATAGGAATGAGTCGGTAAGTGAGTCGGCAAGACAAGAGGGGCAGGAATTGATAACACATTCCAGGGCATCACTCTCCCCAGAGTCACCATCTCTGCATTCACTGAGACCGGCCAAGCGGAAGAATCCATCAAGGTTCCAAACCAACGATCCTATACCGGTCGAAAACCCGTTATACCATCCTCCCTTGCCGATACACTCTGCGCTGCCCTCGGCGTTCAGGGTGTCTTAGATAGACTGAACGCGACTCTAGGAACGTCACACACCCTCGACACTCCATCTCTCTTATCCCTTCTCGAGGAGTGCATAGAGAAGAACTACGACTTTGGCATGGTATATGGCCGTCTACGCACAGTATGGATCACAGACAGGGATAGCAACATGAAAGATAAACTCCGCAGACGTGAAGAGAACGACAGGCAGATACGACAACGAGCACTGATAGGAAACCGGATCGTCAATCCGCGTTTGGAACCTCGACGTGTATAGGACCTGTACAGCAATCGCGTGGTGCCATATTGGATAGCTGACATATGTCCCGATCCTATTTCACATGCTTGGGTTGATGAACAGGATCGCGTGAATGTGTGGACACCTATGAATGGGAGTGAGTGGCCTGTGCCAATCCCGAGGGATGCTAATCTCAATCTCATCCGGATCGAGATGCTGAATCTGGATGTGGAGTACACGTGGCTGGATGTCCTCTGTTTGAGACAGAAAGGGGGGCCAAGGGAAGATCTGCGTGCGGAGGAGTGGAAACTGGATGTGCCTACAATCGGATACATCTATCGGAGTACCTACGTAGTGATCTACCTGAGTGGGCTGGGGTGGCCATTGAGTTTGAAGGAGGGTGACTTGGACAGCGATCGGTGTTGGTTTCGACGCGCTTGGACAGTCCAGGAGGTCGGATTTGCAGGGAGGATCATTGCCGGGGATACACCAGATGGACCCATGCATGCCAAGCCAATAGACGATGATGGGAATTACAAGATGGATGTGTTGACCAGGTTTCACAAGAAGCTCAAGTCATTGCATACACATGGGGATATATTTAGTGTACTGACAGCGATGCGGTATCGGGTATCGACCAATCCCGTGGACAGAGTGGCCGGACTCACACTCCCCTTGCGGCCCAATATGATACCCGCCTACTATGAGAGTGGGTCTCTCCAGGATGCATGGACAGCGCTGGTGAATACAACACACAATGTAGACTGTGCACTCCTTCTCTTTCAGTATCCTGGAGTCGGACTTGGATGCAAGAAATGGAGGCCGACATGGGACCAGGTCATGACGGAGCCTCTGCCAGCATATGTTGACTATTTTGGGGAAGTTCAGCATGATGATGAGACGGATGAGGACTGGGTTGACGGGTTTTGCATTGAAAAGGGGTTTCTGCGGGGATTGGATGTGGGATTGGCAGAAGGGGTTGATCAACGTGGACAGTTGGTCGTCAAAGATGCGGATGGGATGTCGCACACATTCAAAATTTGTGTCACCCATCAATTCCCAATACCCGAGGACATGTACGTTTTACTTCGTAGTCAAGATCCATGGTACAACCACGGAAAAACAAAGCAAATATACTGGGCTGTTGGATGACGAATGCCAGATCAGAGGTTCAAGAAAGTGTCAGTGTTTATGATGGACGACTGGGAAGAAGTAATGAGGCTTGATGATCTCCGAGGCATCATGGTAGGGTCTTGCAATGTACTTGTTTGATCGAGACTACCTGTCAGGTATAGTCATCATTGTCTTGTTTCTTGGTGTTGACAACTAGGCCCTGAAATCAAACAGTCAGGGGTGCATGGTCACTACTGTAGAACTGTAGAATTCTGTGATTATGGGGATCATTGATGTAGTCGAACATGCGTAATCACTAGCTAATCCTGTTGAGAGATGCCGGAATGGAATGAAATGTCAACAGGTCTATAGATGTAAGCATTGCATCCACTAATCAATGTAGCACTCTAGTTGCATGACTCACACTACCCATCACTGCAGAGGCTGGTGCATTTTTAATAGCCTAAAACAGGACCTTAAATGGTTTTAATTTCAGCTTCAGTTTTTATGCCCTTGTTTTGCTCGCTATAAAACAAAAAGGTACCTTAAGTCCTTTGTTCCATAGGGAGACAAATTTTTCATACTGTTTTACTGATGGCCTTTTCAGGACCGAGAAAGGCATTGCTAAATCAAAACCATTTAAGGTTTTGTTTTTTACCAGCTAAAATGCACTGGCCTCGGCTGTGCATGCACATGTAGGTATTTCATTCTGTCATATGGCACATTGGAATTTATTGATAGCCCATGAAATGTATGTTGAACATGTCATCTTGTTTCATTGGCTGGCTGTCCCATTGGGTATTGTCTGTAAGTCTTAGCCATCAGGCTTCTGCTCCTTCTAGGATACAAGAATTTATAAAGGTAAGAAACAATTTACGCACTGTTCTATGCTTGTTGATCCAGTATATCATTCTTACGGCAAACAAAGTGCCAATTAAGCGGGTCCAGCGAAGACGAATCAGGTCAGTCAACTGATAGAATTAGGCTTTGTCACAACATGTGGGGATAAACATAAAATGCATGGATCAATGCCAAGTACAGGGAAGTTCAGTGCCGGAGGTGGATAGTGGGATCTCCATAGAATCATACATTGCAGCACCCATAGTTCTGCAGCCAGGTGTTGCATGTGCAATTACACCAGTGTTTTTGGCCATGTGATTCCCATTGAGGCTCATGTGGAATATTATGCTGTCACCCATCTCAGCAGGGTAATTGAACAACTGGATAAGGAAAGACATTCATATCCTTCAGTATTGCCTGACGTCTCTCTCGGTAAGACAGACATCCGATCATATTCAGTACAATAGTTACATGAAAGTAATCTAGAATCATATGTCAGAAGGAAGTCGGAACATTGAGATGAAAAGGTGGACATACAATTATGATATTAGGAGTTCTTTTTCATGCCACAGTGATCCCATCAGGACTCACATGGAACTGAGGAGATACAGTACTCCTGAACTGGCACGTATTTGTGCAGTGCTCTCAAGCCCAACGATACAAAAACCAAGGCATCTCAACAGCAAGCGATGTTCATCCCCCAGTCCTTGCTTCACCCAAAGTCTGTGTCTAAGCAAGGGTCAGCTACATCGTTGCCAGATAAAATTCGAGCGCACCATCGAACCCCTGCTCATTCATTGGGAGCTGGTATCATGGACACAGGGACTGGATGCTAAAAGACAAGTGAGCAAGAGAAAGGCCAAGTAAGATATGGCATACTCAGCTGGACAATATCTCCAGAGCGGCACAAGAATCTCTGCTACAGTACAGTCGCCATATTGTGAATGGCAGGAATTTGACATAAGGGACAGTGATAGGAGATGATACAGGTAGACGAAGAGGTCGAGAAACAGCAGGCGATAGGAGAGGGTTATTGCTCATCTTCAAGTGTTGAGTTGGAACTGGTCTGGGAGAGGTCAATAAACTGGATCCGGGAAACCGCTGCACTGCGATTCACAATGGCTATAGCTCATTCTTTCAAACGTCCACTGGGCTTAGGTTATTTTCCAAGCGCATCAGCTGGGGCTTGCTATAAATTGATGACATTGAGATGATACTGTGTCACCGCTGCAGTCTGAATCGTGCCGCACACCTCTTGCTCATAGTGCTGGTGGTCTCCTTCGAACTGTTGATTCTGTCAGCTCCCTGTGCAATTATCTGACTATCACGCACCATTGGCCAAAGGTCCTCCCTAATCCAAGCCATCTGCGGTCGCTGTTCTTCCCTTCCACAAATCGATGGCATCCGAGTAGTACAAGCACGCTAGAACTGCAGGTCTTTGTCGTGTTCCAATTTTAACCCTCGGTATGGGCATATAAAACGAGTATGACTGCATACAAGGCGATGGTATGTAAGGCGAAAGTTTCAGAGACAAGAGATAAGATCAATAGATGCAAATAGTGCCACATACACACAGAATGGCAGACCAGCCCTTCCTTCCTATTGCATACCTTATTGCTTCCAACCACAACATAACCTATTCGCTTAGCAGCTTAGGTGTCATCTCTCTTATTATCAGTTACCTCTTTCAAAGTTCGATTCCCCTTGAGCTGAACCAAGCCGGACCCTTTCTGCATTTCAGCCAGACGAAACATTGTCCTTACACTACTGAATACCAATGAAGAGTACGAAACTCTGAATAAATACAGGTCAGACAGGCATTACTTTTCATTCAGTTTAGCTCGAATATGTTGAAAGCAGCTACCATGCTTTGATCTTTCGATTCCACCTTGTGGAAATAGAGAAAACTCACGACAACATTGACGAGGTTACCACCGGACTTTGCCCCAAAAAATTGATAGCTATTATAAGGCAGTTACACCCTATAAATGAGTTATAATCACCGGATCACTTTAAAATAACCGCCTCTATATTATTTGCCCCTTAGACCACCTAATTTGTCAATATAAGCTGGATAATGTTCTTATATAGTCAGGCAATTATTCTACATATAGGCAACAGGCTTATTGACCAGGTCATACTAAGAAGAATAAGCACCATGTATTGTGAACTCTACGCAACTATAATACACATGAGCCATAGACACTGGTTGATACCTTCATCATCACCTCCCCGTAAGAATCAAGACCGCCATCGAAGTTGGCACAGAAGCGACAGTCCCCCGGCAACTAGAAACACCAGAAAAAAACTAGAATCAGCAGATATCAAATGCCAAGGACGAGAAAAGACATACCACTGTGCAAAATGGACTACAAGAATGCATGGCTGGGAGGCATTGAATGAGCTTGAATATTGGGCCGCCAAGGAAGAGCAGGATGTCCAACTGTTGAGATGTATCAATTAGGTGCATACAAGCATCTCACCAACACTTACCCCGTGACTGATTCCAGAGGGCGCCATGAGAGCATGACAGCTCTTGGGAATATCCCTATACTGTTGCATTCAGCAGAATTCGTACATCTGCATGGCATGGGCCTTTTTGAGCGCACATATACTCAGTCAGGGATCAACCTGTTGCATTGATGAAGTCAGCTCGTATATCCAGAATCTCCCAAGAACTCACCTTCTCATGTCCTGCTATCAATACCGCCAAGAATTGACTGTCTGTTGAGATCCCAGTCAGGAACCTTAAAATCACCCCATACCAACAGGATTGTCAAAAAGCCCAGAAATGGCACCCTGACGCAGAAATCCAATCCTGACAACAAAGCTGATGCAATTTTTGCACCAATGCCTAGCACCACAACCCCCATGTCACTGACAGACTTCAATGCAAGACTATCTACCATGAACAAGGCTGTCGAACCATCGGAATCAACTGCCATCCACCTGGAGCATCTCGAAACACTCATTGACTCAGCCCTGGCAACCATCACCATCATCACATCACACAGAGCTGCCGACGCGGCACCCAACTACTCAGACCACCTGAAGGCGGCCATACACGCCCTTCTCACCAAGATCAACCCAAAACATGACACAAACACTGCAACCAGTCCGACACCGGCCAATACCACATCCTATGTCCAAGCTACACTCCATCCACCCACCAGACCAAAGGCAAAGGTCAGATTTGACCCGCCACCGACCATGACACCCCAGAAAAGCTCTATAGCACAGGTGGCTCATAAAGACTCCACTGCCTGGGCAACTAACATGATTCACACCACCAATCCCCAACGTTTCCTTGTCCACTGGCCTGCAGGGAAGTCTCCGGCTATGCTCGAGAACTGTCCTGCAGGTCTTGAAGCTGGACGACGCGCTCGCATATCAAATTCAGCTATCACAAAATGCTTCAACACTCACCTCACAAAGCACCTCCATCCAGACAGCAATTCATGCAAGGACTGTATAGCAGGCGTGGAATGGACTAGAGCTGGCAATCTGATTGTCCATGCTCAGCCCCCCTATACAGCGATGCAGCTGGTGCGAGAATACACTGCCGACATTATTACGCTTGCCAACATGAACATGACATCAGTCCCGACTCCCGTTGTGGAGCTTGATAGCCCATGGTCTGGGGTTGTCATCCACAATGTGGAGTCGTTGGCATTGTACAAAGCAGGTGGCATTTCAGGCGAGGCATTTTGGAAGGATGTCCACGATCATAGTGGACTATGTCAAGGGGCTATCAAGGACGTGTGAGTTCTATGCTCACCGTCAGTCGAATATCAGACACGGGACCGTGTGTCTTTAAGGATCATGCTCGAGGATCCAAATGTTGCGATGCGCTTACTGAAGGATGGGATGTTCATTTTTGGGGGATATTGTCGTGCTTCCAGGTATCGCCCTAGGCGGAGAACAGCCACTCACCGTTCTTCACTACAGCTTTAGACTTCCGTTATCGACCAGAAAAGATTAGATGAATAAAGGAGGAGATGCAGCGGATGATCTCCATCTTCATGAGATGGACGCAGGATGTCCGGTGACCTGCCATGAACACAGAGGTGTTCGTTCGTTAAGAAGAACCAGTACAAAAGACATAGATATGAGTAGTATTACCGAGGATGTGATATCCCACCATACGTTTACGTGTAGGATAGTAGTACATACACTACAAACTGGATTCAAAAAAAAAAAAAACCTCACGCTGTCACGGAGTCGCTCCCAGTGTATATCGACTCCATATCCTCGACTCTCCGTCGGAGGGCAAGAACCGCTCTTGTATACCCCTTAATCTTCGTCATCGCTGCTGCCGTGCTGCCCTAGTCATCGTAGAAGCTGTTCAAAAGCTGTTAAAGCCGTCACCAGTCACCGCCGATGTCGACACGTACCAGAACTGTGTTCACCAGCATAAACCTACCGCTACTCCAAAAGACCTACAAGAATCGTGAGGCAGTCAACTGGAAATACGGAAAGGCTCACCATCTATATGCAAATTTCTGGCTCGTGGCGTGGCCGTGCTTCGTCTTGGAAATTGCTTCTTAGGGTTGGGTCTACTGTATCTGTACATTCAATACGAGTGAAAATACCCGAGTAGGAGCGAGGGGACCCGGCGTGCATTCCAAGGCGGTCGAGGTAGAGGGTAGAGGTGGTGGTTGTGGTCAAAGACGACGCGTGGCGTGGCACATGGGCGCCGTCAAAGGTGACGCGTGACGCGGCAAATCGATACCCTCCATGACTTGAGAAAAATTGCGAAGTCGTACTCATAATTCACGAAGGATATCGGGAGATTACACCCTGTAATACGACAAATAACGGTAGTGACAGTATAAGCTGAATACCGGTCGCTTATCCGGCAATTACAGCAAGTAAAAACAAAATAACCGCGGCCATTTTTTCGGGCCAAAGTCCGGTGTACGTTCAAAGGTGATGTTCTCAATGTGCATATATTCCGTTACTAACTGAACCTGAAGAATGACTTTGCGCCAATCTATTGAAGGCCAGCCATGCTCCACTCAATTGAACAGCAAACGGCCTCATCAAGCAAGCAGTGATTAGTACAATGCCACTAAGTATTGCCTTTCGAACACTCAGTGGATATTCCATAGCTGAAACAGACACCCGTCATGACCCTGGGAAGATGTTCAATTTCCGTGTTGCTAGTGGGAATCGCGACATGTACATATGACTATCCAGCACGTACGATGGTCAGTATAGCACTTGAGCGTAACGGCTAGAGTAGCCTATAACTCTTCAATATGGTAGTCGTCTTTTTTCGGCGGCTGGTTCGATTCTACTCCAGCGTCCTGTATTTTATTTTTGGCGCTGGCATATTTATTAAGAGGAATCAAAGTCGACGCCATGCGTGTCACATTGAAAAGCTTTTGAAATAGAAAGAAGACACAGTGCGTCTAGCTCACTGGCAGGTGATTAAACATAAGCTCGTCCGAAAGTCGAGGAGTGAGTGTCCTAGAAACTGAAAGAAGCAGGTGAACACAAAGCTCGCCAAGCACGAAGGAGTTCCGTATGTACTTAACCGACGGCAATATTTTGCTTTAAGGATCAAGGCTGCAGAAACAGCAAAGGCAACAGATTATTGGTGAAACGGTGATGAGATGCAAAACAAGTATACGTCTCGTAAGCCAGCGAAAGCTTGGGGGTTAGAGGCCACCCTTAATGAGATCTGGATGCGAGACAGAACTGAGAACTCATAGCTCTCTGCGAGCCCCGAGATGCATTGCCAAAAAGAGCTTTGGATATGCAGAATATACGCCGAAAGGGAGTCGAACCCCTACATCACAACCATAGCGAACAATGGCAGACAAGCATGATAATCATTTCACCACCGGTTCAATAATACGTATCCCATGGTTTCGAGATGACCGTGGGCCTCTGCGCTAAATCCGAAGAAGACATTAAAGAGGCCTCACTGGTTCCATGTTCCGCACCTAGGTAGAAGTTCTGTGATCCTCAGAAAAGACTTCCCGCATACCTCCGCTATCGCTTGAAGGATGCCATCATTTTAATATCAGAATGAATCATTGTTGCGGTCGTCTCTGCTAGAAGTAAATGATCAGCACACGGAATACACGTCGCGACAGCCATACCTAAGAAGCAAATTCGGAATCTCTGAGTCGTTAGTGAGGAGAACATGAAAGTCGATAGCATGGGACGTTCGCAGAAGAAGGAATACAATCAACTCCTGGTAAGCCACTTTAACGTGCATAGAAGAAACTGAAGAACCATAGCGGTATGTGCTGGGACAATACGAAGGCAGCCGTCCGAGAAATAGGCAGCACGAAGTACTGTACTGAGAATGGAGACAGAATAACTTTGGGAACGACGTTCTTCCGAACTGGATGGTTCCGTGTTTGGAGATATCTAGACAATGACCAGTCCAGGCTCGCCTTTTATCATGCATGCAGAAAGCTTACTCACAGAGAGAGTGACTGAAGATGGTGTCGAGGAGATACGCGGTGACTGATGGAGGGAGCATCTAGACGGAAGCATCGCGTCCACTACGGGCCGGACCATATTTGACGAGCTGACACCACGCGCCACTACACGAGACCACCATCTCCGCAGAATACGGAATCCCAACGAGCTTACGCAGTAGAACGGGTTCTATCTCGCCACGCGAGTAGTAAGACCGATGGACAAAAAGGCGTACAGGACCGGACATGGTGGTAGCCAAATCTTGATACGCGAAGCCAGCCAACGGGATATCAATGCGGGTTAGCGAAAGCAGCAGAAAATCCCTTAAACGAAGTTGTGGTCCTGAGCGCCAGAAGGGCTGGAACGGCCGAAGGACGACTTCGCGCGCTGTTTTGCAGAGGGCTGGAGGGTTCGTTCTTGAGCTTGAGCTTCAATACATGGGACTAAAATCGACCATTCCTCCGTACAACATAGATTGGACAAATGACGCAACTGCCTTATCACCACCTAGATATGCCTCTGAAAAACGGAGGCTCGTTATATTCGCCGCGGTAGGTACATGAATATATGCTATCATTAGATGACATCAGTTGGTCGAACCATTTAGATGGAAAGGCGGACGCACGGGTATAATTTTAATGACATCATGAGTGAAGCAGAGTTGTTCTTGCCTCGTACTCCTCATTGCACACTCCAGCTCCACTATTGTGCTACAAAAGCATCGTCGTTCTTGGCTTAACAGGGTGTGATATCGCTCTCGGAGCCCAGATCTAGCCGTAGGCAAAGTTCAACTACGTCTTTTTCACAGGAAAGTAAAAACGACGCTCACCGGAAGCTGCTCTCGTTTCCAAATGCCCGCGCCAGAGGCTCACACGCAAAGCTCCTGGACGATGACAGTATTGGTAGTCAGTATGCCACTCCAAATCTCGACGACGTCGAAATGACGTTGCTCAGGGCAACAGCAGGTTTTCTTTCACCTCTGTTGCGTTTACGTCGATCTATCCCCAGTAGTAATCAGGTAATCACCGTCCTTGCACTGCTCGTAATCACACGCAGACTGCCGCAGAAGACGAGGCGAAGGTTTGGCAGAATGGAGGGAGCGGGTGATGGCCGGATAAGAAATTAAAAAGTCGGGATCACTAGGCTGCCCTGGCATCGGGCCGGTCCTGACGAAGGAAAGAGTACGCCCACGCATTGCTTCTTTCAGATCTCTGTGAGCATACAGTGCGCGGTTTCAGCGTCCTTCTCTCGTGTGAGCTAGGCCATCACTAATGAGTGACTCTTTGAACGGCTTGATGGAGAGAGAGAACTTCGTCGTTCAGTTCAACTCGCCCAATATGACGCGCGAGCTATTCATCAATGAGACGGTTGCGTTGATAGTTCAGGGAGAGACACGGCGATGGTGGAAGCATCCGTGGCACGGGATCAGATACGGTGGGTATATCACTATCTGAGATTGTGAATACCGTGTGCGGTCGCCCTGGTATGTACGGACGTGCGCGGTGTGCCATGTATGGCAAAGAATAAAGAAGTCGAAGATGTGGGCTTCTGAGCTATAGTTGGGGCAGCTAGAAATGAGGATTTCGATTTGCAGGGGCAGATGAAGCTGAGAAGGAAGACGCCGCGAGGATGATAGCCGTAAACACGTGTTGTCGTGGTAAAACTGGCATTGATTATGTGCGAGCACAATCAGCTCGGCTCGTTCCTATGTGAACCATGGATTGCGCAAACGACGAGGAGATCTCATCACCTAGTTACACCTCCAGCGAACAGACAGCTGTATCAAAGAACTCAGAGTGGAGGTTATCACTTGACATTTTTGGATAAGATGGACATCCGTTCATATTCAGCACGGGAGCTACATGAAATTATGCTATAATGATATGTCAGAAGGAGATCAAGCCGTTGCGAAAAGAAGGTAGACGTACGATTACAATGACACCCTCGTTTTTAGGTCATGATAAACACCGCAATACCATCAAAAGTCGCACAGAGCTGAAGTGACCGCGTACTCCCCAACTGGTGCACATCTATGCGGTATTCTCCTTCACTACTAACAACAAAGCGAAGCAGCCAAGTGTATTTTTAACGTTGGTCTCAACACCTCAGGCTGCGCTCGTGACCCGTATCTACGCATGGTTCAGCTACGCCTGTGCCAGAAGAAATCGATGCGAACTGGAAGATTTGTCCTCTGCATGGAGTATACGCAGCCCTTGGGTTCTCTGCGAAGCGACGTCATATTCGTTGTGCGTTGCTAGCAAGGATGGGATGGCCGGATACTAAAGATGCATCAGCGAGAGAAGGAGCGTGTAAGATATGACATACGAAGAGCATGATATTCTCTGCTGCAGTGTAGCCGTCGCGCTGTGACTGGCGGGAACTGATGTAAGGTATAGTGACCTGAGGTGCGACTAGGATACCAGGAGATTGAGACGGAGCAGACGACGGGAGAGGTTATCGCACGTACAGATGATGGGATGTGCAATGACAGGAAGCACTACAGGCATACCAGAGGGTTGGGAGATAGCGGGCGAGTGTTGGATTACAAGAAGCCATTGTTCTGGTGGGCCGGGCCTTTCGATAAGTCGAGGATGTTGACATGATTTGAGCCAGTAAGTCGAGATTTGAGTGTTCTCGCGTTGCCAGCTGTCTCCCACGAACTGTTAATTCCGTCAGCTCTCTCTGTTCCAAACGCCCGATTATCACGCACCATTGGCAAAAAGTCCTGGTCGCCGTTGTTCCTTTCCATAAATCGATGGTGTCAGAGTATGAGCGAGCCATGCTGCGTTCTGTGTGTATCACCAGACGAGTCCAACGGTATAATCGCAAGCCAGTGAAGGTACGCTAGAGCAAAATTTTGGTAAGAGGTAAGACTCGGCAAGATAAATAGATGCAAATAACGCCACCTACGCGCTAGATGGGAGGCCGGCCCGTCATTCCTATTTACCGAAACAAAACCTCTTCGCTTATCGCGTCTCTCGACTACGATTTACTCTCCTACTGACACAAGAGTCCCTCCGCTTCATTGTCTTAACGACCCAAGTGGTGCGTGTCGACTTGAATTTGGATATTTTGCTTAGTTCGACTCCTCCTGCTCATCCTCATGAATGTCGCATCCCCGAGCGCCGAATATAATCTCTGGGCGAAATTGTTTTACATCAGAAAGGAGCGTCGGGAATAGAAGCTCACGAATATTTTCAAGGATCACGGGATACGAGCCATACTCATTTGATCTTCATAGCTGAACGGCTACACGCTTGTCGAGATCTATACAGCGATAAGTTTAGGCTCATACTTCTACATAAATATGGATGACATATCGGGAGATAACAACGGCCATGTAGGATATCGCGGTGATACACAGTTGCTGATGAAGAAGGACGTCTTGACGAAATACCATAAGCTAGAGGCCTCTTTGGTGAGCTCAAAATGCATCCACAAGGGTGTAACACTTTTCCTTAGTGGCGAGTGCTGCACTGAGGAATTGCTTTGAAAGTTTTGGTCAGTTCAATCCCCATTGACGGGTATAACCGCCAATCGCTTTCCAGCGTCACAATGGCACAATGGCAAAACCCAAATCTCACAGCTGAACGCCTCTATGTCGGTCGATGTCTAAGCAATGATTAGATATGAACCACTTTCAGAATAGATACTCGCAGAGATCAAGGCAGCAAGATAGGATAATGAGACTGGTAGAGGGGAAACGTCGTTCCCAGATGTATCCCCGTCTAAACGAGTAACAGATGAGCTGGGGAGCGCGATGAATGGAAGAAGAACACTCACAGGGAGCGACGGCGAGGTTGCCTGCTGATGAAAGAAATATGAGTCCTAGCCGACGGCTGACACGAGTCACATCAGGTACACGCGAAGCCGAATTCATGAAAACGGGAATAAATGCGAGTTGGAGAAAGCAGCTGATATTTTCTGAGTTTGAGGTATGGGCCTAAATACGAGAATGCTGCAACGATGAGACGGCAAATTGCCCCGCTATTTTTCAGAAGGTTGTGGGACCGACATTCTATGTTCTTCCACGAAGTGTAGGTTGAACAAGCGACCCGTAGTCTCATCATGACCTAGATACGCAGAGATGTACGAGGGGGAGGACACTCAGAGTGTTAGAACCCACATTTACGGCTAGGCCTGCGCGAGACCGGGACTTTATAGAGACCCGTCACCCTACAATCACGGTATATAGTCTTCCGAGTGGCGAAGCTTGGTGCCCAGCTCTAACGCGACGTCGATGATAGCGGAAAGACTAACTCTTTCAGCGTGCGCCACAGACTTGATAAGCGTGGAACACGACGGTCGGGTTATGTATACCTCGTAAGTAAAGTCCGGCATAGCACTCGAGTCCAGCAGCTGCAATGTTACGCCTGTCACAACACGTCCAGTATTTTCACCAGCGGGTTCGGTTGTTGTCCAGCGCCCTGTATTTGACTGACCGGATTCAACGTCGAAGCTGGTGCCGTGTCTGAAACTTCGTAGAATAGAAGAAAGATATAGCATGTCTAGACCTCTGGCAGGAATGGTGTCATTCAATAAAAAGTCGTCCGCAAGTCAACGAGTGAACATCCCAGGAAGCGAAAGAAAGAGATGAACTCGCCGAGCAGGATGGATGTCCGGTTGTACCTACCGCCGGATACCTTTTACTTTAGAGATAATGTTTCAGACAATGATATAGCAGAAGAACAAAGAGACCCAGTACAAGGGTAGAGCAATAGAAAGAAGTAAAGGTAGTAGGCAGCCTCCTTAGGCCTTCCATTGAGGGAGTCGGGATTGAGGACATCTAATAGAGCGCTTGATGAGCGAGTCGGTTTAGCAACTGGCAGTGGAAGACTCGGAAATCTAGGCAATAGAAGAGTCCGTCTTAAAAAAAAAGAAGGTTGCCCCAACGTATACGCCTTCGGGGAGTTGAACCCCTACCGCTTGATGGAAGTATACTTCCTTCTGAGCAGATGGAAGGCAAGCATGATAACCATTTCACCGTGGGCGTAACGAGATTACAGTGGCGACGCAACTGAGGATGGTTTGTGGCTTCGAGATGAGCATGACCTTTTCCTCTAAATCTACTGGAAACTCGTCCCTGGTTCCATATTCCGCATCTAGTTAACCCTAACCGATTCTTAGCAAAGTCTTCCCCACTGAGTGAAGAAGGCACTCACATTGCATTTGATCACCCTTTAGTCACGCGTTGGGGACCCTTCTGTACCCCCGGCCTTGACCCCCATAGGTCGTTTCACGTGAAAACTGTCTTCCGCGGCGTTCAAGGACTAAAATACGACAAGTCCGACGTGACAAGGGACAGACCCCACTCCAAGAATCAAGACGCCTATTCTGGACAAAGGAACGTTCAAGTCTTGCCTCGAAGCTTAGTCTTGAAGCATATGGCGGGAGATACAGTAGCTTCATTGTGAAGCATGCAAGGAAGCACTAGAAAGCGCATGGTAGCCATGCGCTCAAGTACAAGTCGCCCGGCTGGTGCACGTATACTCCGCGAACAAGCGTCTACCTCAGTCTCTTTAGCGTTCACTGCACCGAAATACATCGCTTGAAGGGCGCCGCCATGGTAATATCAACAAGGATTACTGTTGAGGCCATCTACGATAAAGATAAATCCCGAGCACGAAGAATAAAGGTCACTGCAGCCATACCTCACAAGCAAATTTGGAATCATTGACTCGTCTGTGAGGAGGACATGAAAGCGAATAGTTTGGGATGGTCGCAGAAGAAGCATACACCTAGCTCTTGGTGAGCAGCTTTGACGTGTGAAGAAGAACTGAACAACAGTGGTACAGGCTGGGAAAATATGCAGGCGGCTTACCGAGAAATAGACAGCGCAAAGTATCATACCGAGAATGGCGACAGAGAAGAACTTTGCAAAAGACGATCTTCAAAGCTGAAAGGTTCCACGACCGTCGATATCTAGACAATGATTAGTCCAGGCTCGCCTTTCATCATAGATACGGAGGGCATACCCACGGAGACAGCGACAGAGGGTATTGATATGATACACAGTGACTGGTGGAAGGAGGAATCTTGACCGATGCATCGTGTCCACCACGGGCCAGACCTTGTCTGATGAGCTCAAGGCATGCCCATTGCACAGGGCAACCGTCTCAGCAGAACACGGATTATTGGTCAGTGTTATGCAGATAAAGGTGTGGTCCTGAGCGCGGGAAGGGTTGGAACGGCCAGAGGACGAATTAGCCCGCTGTTTCGCGGAGCGCCGGAAGGTTTGGTCTTCGGTATGATTACGTGACACCAGCATTGTCCGTTCCTCCGTAAAGCATAGGCGGGAGGAACGACGCGTCTGTCTTATCACCGCCTAGATATGATTCCGACAAACAGACTAAGTCGTATTCTCCATGGTAGTTACATGAAAATATGCTATTATTAGACGTCATCAGATCGTCGAACCATTTAGATGGAAAGGCGGACCTACGATTATAATTTTAAGATTTATCACCATTCGTTTGCAGAGAAAGATGTCACCATAAACTACGCAGAGTCAACGAGATGGGTTCTTACCGTGTTAACATTGGAGACCGTATCTAGCCATAAGTAAGGAGGAAGTAGGTCTTTGCCACAGGAAAGTAAAAGCGACTGGGATCCTTCCTATTTCAGTTCGCTCTTGTGTCCAAATGGCCATGTAAAGGTCCTCGGTGATGAGGGCGTCGGTAGTCGTTATTCCTTTCCATAGGTGAGTCGTATGCAATCCAGAACCATTCATCCTTATTGCGTGCACGTCGATCGAACCCCAGCGGTATTGACAGTCCTTAGAAGATGTCTTACGCGAAGGTTTTGGCCGAACAGCAAGAAGGCCAAAACTCAAGCGATCAGGGCCAGCCGGGATCAATAGGCGGTCCTTAGCTCCGTATCGGTGCCGGGTAGTCCTTCCGATTGTCACTCTAGTCGTAGACTGTTGTTTATTTCAATCTAGATTGCGCTTCGATGTTCCCAACAGCGAGAATTTTCACACCTCTGTCTTCGCTACAACATAGAACGGGATCACAGCCTAGCTAGGTGACGAGATTTTAATAGGTTACGACCCAATCGGATTTCACCAGTGCCTGGCGAGAGATCTCATCAGTAGTCGCACAGAACTGATGAGATGATTTCTCACATCGTATTCCCCAACCTGTGTGTATAAATCTTTCCTCCAAACTCCACGACCGAGGCAAAAATGTGTCTTTGTTCCCAGCTTAACGTGACAAAGAATGCAGGTGAGCGTTCACTCCGTCAGGTACAGACACACTGGAAGCACAGGTTCAGCTACGTCTTTGCCTCAGGAAATCAAAACGCCGATACCCTTCGGAAGGCCTTTAAGTGACGTGCCATTTATTGCATGTTGCTAACATGGACGTGCGGATTGGACTGGATGCTAAAAGAAATGCGAGCAAGAGAAGGGCCTGGGAAGACGCAACTCACTTATTTGGTTGTACCATCACTAGATTCCTCGAAGAGCGTCCTGAAGGTTACTGCTCTCTGGGGTGGCGAGCCTGACCTGTCAGTTACGGTAGGATCTTGCGCCACCTGCGAGTGTGGATGAAGAAGCCTGCCGTTCTGCTGTTCGCTCACCGCCCTTCGTCACGCTGCTTGTGTCTTGCTCGTGTTGCCAATCGTTTTTCAATTCGTTTGGATCTCGCCTCCAAAGGACTCACCATCACGCACGATTCGCCAAAGACCTAGCTTTGAATCGTTGCCCTGGAAAAGACGACTAGCGGGTATTCAGATATGACAGAATGAGATGATCAAAAAGATAAAGATGAGCTGCAACCCGGGCACATGTACAGTGTTTCGTTCCGTTCTACCGCACGTGGGGGAAAACGCGGTAGGAGAATTATCGAATAGCCCATGAAATGTACGTCAAACGGAGCATCGTGTTCCAGCGGCTGGTTGTTCCACTAGGTATTGTTTCGTAAGTTTTATCCTTCGGACTTCTGCTCGTTCTAGGATCAGAGAATTTATAAAGGTAAGAAACGATTTACTGCACTGTTCTATGCTTCTTGATCCAGTATATCGTTCACACGGAAAAGAAAGAATTGAATAAGTGGATCCTGCCAAGACGAATCAGCGTCAGTTGGAATCAGGCTTTGTCGGAATCTGGGGGGATAGAAATGAGATTCAGGGATCAATACCAAGTCTGGGGAAGTTCAATGTTTATCGGGTAAGGAGGTGGATAGTCAGATCCCTGCAGACTCATACATCGCAGCAGCCGTAGTTCAGGGGCCGGGTGTGGCATGCATGATTGCCTCGTTGTTTTGGGCCGTTCGATTCCCATTGAGGCTCGTGCGGAATATCATGCTGTCGCTCATCGGTAGTTGAACAACGGAATAAGTAAGAACGTGTGTGTCCACGTCTCTCTCGGTAAGATGGACATGCGGTCGTATTCAATACAGTAGCTACATGGAAGTATCTAGAATTATAATGTCAGAAAGAAGTCTAAATATTGAGATGAAAAGGCGGACGTACAATTACGATATTACAGGATCCTTTTCGTGTCACGGTGATCTCATCAGGACTCTCACTGAGCTGAAGAGACATCGTACACACGAACCGGTACGCATATATGCAGTACTCTCAAGCCCAATAACGAAGTAACCAAAGTGTCTTGACAGCGAGTGAGTGTTTGCCCCACCAGTCCCTGCTACAGCAAAAGCCCGTACCTAAGCAAGCGTCAGCTAGGTCGTTGCCAGAAGAAATCAAAGCGAACCATCCTCTGCATGGAGTACACGCGTTTCTTGGGTGCTTTGAAAACCCCGTTCTCATTTGTCGGGAGCTGTTATCATGGATGTTAGGACCGGACTCTAATAGGCGAGTGAGCGAGAGAAAGGCTGAGTAAGATATGACATACTCAGTTAGACTATATCGCGATTCTCCGGAAGAGCACGAGATTGTCTGCCGTTGTACAGTCGAAGCGCTGTGAATGGCGGGAACTTGACATAAGGCACATTGACAGGAGGTGGTACAGAGATACTGGGAGGTGGAGAGATAGCAGGCGATGGAAGAGGTTATCACGTGCCCTCGAGCTGTTTGGACCTGGTCTGGGAGAGATGAATATACTTGATTTTAAATAAGAAGCCACCGTCCTACCATTCACTGAGAGCTACAGCTCATGCTTTCAAACATCCAGCTGGACTTTGGTTACTATTCAAGAGCATCGGTCGGGCCCTGTCACGATGATGTCGAAATGATACCGCCTCGCTTATCGTGCCGTGCACCTCTTGCTCGTGGTATCCTTCGAACTGTTGATTCCATTAGCTCCTCGTGCGAAATATCTGACTATCACGCACCATTGGCCCAGGGTTCTATCTAATCAGCGCGGAGTCGGCGGTCGCTGCTCTTCTTTTCATAAATCGATGGCATCAGAGTATGAGAGAGCCAAAGCTACGGGTCTCAATCCTGTTGATACGCCTGCTGGGTGTACACCCTGTAAAAACGCGTGTAAATGAACATTTTACAGCAATACAAAAAGACTACATTGTAAACCTAAGTAAGAAACACAGAGTAAGAACTACGATGTAAGGGAGAAAGCGCCAGGGAACTTAGAACCAGGTTGTTCTAACGCTTAAATCAAAGATCGGATATTCTACCCGGAAGGTCAAAAGCCCAGGCTGTGTGACTCACATAGTGTAAGCACCCGGCATCCCGGCGGAGGTATCCGATCACAGAACGCTGGATCTAATATGATCGATCAACCTGGTTGCCGGCGATGAGCTCATATCTGCCAGGCAGAGAGTTCATACCTGCCTGGTTGGGTCAGCAAGTGTCTTAGTCAGTCGTAAAAGGATTGGAAATCGTAGATAAGTAGAATGGTATAAATACAGGTCATGTAAATAGCGGAAAAGAAGGTTTCTGACCCCCCGGAACGCTACCAGGCGAATAGTACGGGTTTATTGGTTAAGAGCTTCGAGTCGTAGACTCACCTGGAATAGAAATATTGTGACCTGGTCACTTCGTGTGTGCAAGAACCGTTAAGCAAGCAAACAGTATAAGCTAGATTCAGAAAGACAGTCCAGAGAAACCGTTCAGAACAGTCAGAGTGTTTTAAAGTCACAACCAGGCGCATAATATCAGTATTGAAACTGCACCAGGCAGCCAGCACGAGTTCAGAACCTGCACCAGGCAGCTATTTTGTATCAGTTTACGTTTGTGTTCAGTGACACATCGAACTTAGAGTGGAGACCGCAATATATCATTTATACAATTCATATTCATTGCACCCGGAACTAGTAAACTACAGTACAAGGCGTCGTAACCTGGTATAATATACCTCCCTTCGAACCGCAATTACTGAGTGTGTTGTGTAGTGTGTTGTGTGTAGCACATCACATCTATATAGGCGCTCAGCACCTTTCACTGTTCCTATTCCATCCGGAGCCATGGGCCCAGCAAATGAGTGTAATCGAACGCCAGCTGGCAAAAGTGTTGGTGACAAGAGGTAAGATCAATAGATACAAATACTGCCGCATACACGCTGGACGGAAGACCGGCCCGTGCCTTATGTTGCTTCTTGCTTGCTTCCGCCCAGAACGTAACCTCTTCGCTTAGCAGCTGGTGTTGTGTCTTTCACTATCAGTTACGATTGTTGAAGTTTGATTCAACCTAAGCCATGGCCGAACCGGACCCTTTCCGCATTTCGGCCAGATGAAACATCGTCCAAGTTGCACTGGAGATCAAACGGAGAACCAAATGCCAATGAGGAGTACGAACCTCAGAATAAGTACGGAAAGACGAGCGTCACTTTCATTCGGTTTAGCTCCAATATGCTGAAATCAGCTACCATTCTTTAATATTTCGATCTCACGCTGTCGAAATAGAGAAAACTCGCTGCAACAGCGCCAAGGTTCAAAGGTGATGTGCTCGACGTACATATATTCGGTTACTAACTGATCCTGAAGAATTACTTTGTACCAATCTATTGAAGACAAGCCATACTCTCCCCGATTGAACAGCAAGCCTCGTCGAGAAAGCGGTTATGAATACAATGCCACTCGTGCCTTTCGGATAGGCGGTGGATATTCCTTCGCTGAAACCGACACCTGCCATGGCCCTGGAAAACGGTCTGTTTCCCCGTTCGTAGCGGGAATGGTGACGTGTACGCATGTGTATATACTGGATAGCAGGGTAGACAAGATTGTTACAGAGCATGAATTCTCCACGGTAGGACATGCCGGGATGTTTGAACTACTGAAGGACGCCACTGACGGGTACTAAGACCAGGTATTGATGTTCGAATAGCCCACCTAGCTGTGAGTTCCTTGTACGTTAATATGACGCGTACCTGACACCTTTAACAGTCCTTCGGGCTGCGTGTGAAACATTTGCCACCTGTTTCTTGACAAGGGCGGAAAAACTGAACGTGAAATGTAATCTCATAAAGGTTAGCTTCTTATTCTTGCGTTCTCTTCTTTTCTGATATCAGAACTCCAGCTGCTCATGGGGCAACGGAGACTCTTGCTCCTCACGTATTCTCTTCTTAAACGGAGTGCCTTTTAGGGATCATAGTTGTTACGATGTGAATCCTCGAAAAATATTGTCGCATACGGGCTCTGAGGAGCTATTGACACAACTGGTACGTACTTATCATAGAATCATGTACACAATCCTAACCATCGTCCAAATTAAGAGGCATCGCCGAGATTAAGAAGCGCAGTATCATGCATTGAGCTTCTCCCCGACATGTCACACAGCTCCCAAGAGACGGGAGCAGTTTGGAATTAGTTCAATGCCAGCTACAGCGATTTTCTCTCCGGGGTTTATATTTGTTCTCATTATTTGTTTCAGCGAGAGACGAAGTATTGATATGAAGTGTGTAGTATTATGGCAAATTTTCCTGTTTTTGTCCGCAACAATGTCTGGGGTGTCCAATTGTGGTGGATGGACTTCGTACATTAACATCTACAGGAAGAATCCCAGGCCAGGCAGACATTGGAATGTAGGTACACACCAATGCAACACAGGCACTTAGGAATCGAACCATGGCCGTCTATTAACGGCGGTGCGGTAATTAATGGTGATCGTATCGACCTCCTGCTTGCCGCAAGGACGTCACTTTCTGAGGAGGTTTGGGAAGTATTTGTGGTTCGTTGCGCTCATTCGGCGAAGAGGAGGCCATAGTGAACGGCGGTCTGTGTCTTTAACGGTATGTTTCGTCCCGTGCTTTCTTGAAGCTACTATTGAACCTAGCACTTAGAATGTCAACCACCACGGGAGCCGAGAGAAGACCACATGGATTTGGGGTGCCGTTGGCATCATGTTATCGTATACATGAGATAATTGATTGTATCTCGAAGGATGGCCGGTGTTTCGAAAGGAGCGATGATGGATATTCACCCCGGAATTTCCCGAGTGTAAGGTGATGACGAACGACGAGTGAAAGGTAGAGTCGGAGATGAATGATGTTTTTCTCCGGCAAACTCAGTCATATCACATCGTCCGATCACTCTTCAGTGTTCATCCTCGTGGTTGAATGACACGATGAATTCTATACAAATTCCATGTGTGCACCATGTTCTTCAAGTGTGGTCCACTGCTCCCTACCACGATGCTGCCATGCCATTGCTTTAACCTCCAACACGTGCCCATCTCGACTTGAGCAGCTCCGCTCTGCACTCCCTTGAACAATATCCTGAAGACTTCGAAATGGGAAATAGTGCGTATAGTCAGTCTACGGTCGTTTTGAGTACTTACTTTGACAATGTTAGCGCCATCGAGAATATCTTCGCATCTCATCAAGTCGATCTGGAAACGCTTCCGCTCCGTCTTCACGACTCCTCAGACACCAGAGGATTCCGCTCCGAGCATCGCCACTTTTTCGGGCCAGAATGCCAACATAGCTGTGCCTTCAGAGCCTCAAGGGGAGATAGTACACCCAAATGTCAATTGTACCTCAGAAGACGAGGAACCCATCCTGGAGACGATACCTGATTCTTCGTCAGATGTGCAACCAGATTTATCCTCCACGTCCTTGGTTGCAGGTTCTCATATTGACCCTGTCGATGAGCAATCAGCTGGTGATTCTGTTAATGTTTCGGACGACGACGACGATTACGTTCAGGAGTATAAGGATAAGTGGGTAAGTCCGTCGGCAAGACAAGAGGGGCAGGGATTGATAAAATATTCCAGGGCATCACTCTCCCAAGAGTCACCATCTCCGCGTTCACTGAGACCGGCCAAGCGAAAGAATCCATCAAGGTTCCAAACCAACGATCCTATACCGGTCGAAGACCCGTTATACCATCCTCCCTTGCCGATACTCCCTGCGCTACCCTAGGTGTTCAGGGTGCCTTAGATCAACTGAATGCGACCGTAGGAACATCACATACCCTCGACACTCCATCTGTCTTATCCCTTCTCGACGAGTATGTAGAGAAGAACTACGACTTTGGCACTGTCTATGGCCATCTACACCCGGTATGGAACACACACAGGGATAGTAACATGGAAGACGAACTCCGCAGTCGTGAAGATGAAGACGGGGAGATGCGACAAGGAGCACTGGTAGGAAACCGGATCGTCAAGCCGCGTCTGGTTCCTTGACGTGTATGGGACCTGTACAGCAATCGTGTGGTGCCATATTGGATTGCTGGCAATTTTCCCATGCCGATTTCACATGCTTGGGTTGATGAGGAGGATCGTGAGGATGTGTGGACACCTATCAACGGAGAGGAGTGGCCTGTGCCAATCCCGAAGGACACCAATCTCGATCTCATCCGGATCGAGATGCTGAATCTGGGAGTGGAGTACACGTGGCTAGATGTCCTCTGTTTGAGGCAGAAAGGGGAGCAAAGGAAGGATCTGCGTGCGGAGGAGTGGAAACTGGATGTGCCCACAATTGGATACATCTATCAGGATATCCAGGTGGTGGTATACCTGAGTGGGCTGGGGCGGCCATTGAGTTTGAAGGAGGGTGACTTGGATAGCGATCGGTGTTGGTTTCGACGCGCTTGGACAGTCCAGGAGGTCGGAAGAAGCAGGAGGATCATTGGTGGGGATACACCAGATGGACCGATGCATGCCGAGCCAGTAGATGACAATGGGAACTACAAGACGGACTTGTTGACCAGGTTTCACAGGCGGCTCAAGTCATTGCATACAAATAGGGATATATTTAGTGTACTGACAGCGATGCGGTATCGGGTATCGACCAATCCCGTGGACAGAGTGGCCAGACTCGCACTGCCCATGTATCCCAGGGCGATACCCGCCTACTATGAGAGCGGGTCTCTTGAGGATGCATGGACGGCGCTGGTGAATACAACACACAAATATGACCGCGCGCTCCTCCTCTTTCAGTATCCTGGAGTCGGACTCGGATGCAAGAAATGGAGGCCGACATGGGACCAGGTCATGACAGAGCCTCTGCCAGCATTTGTCAGCTATTTTGGTGAAGTTCAGCATGCTGATGAGACGGATGAGGACTGGGTTGACGGGCTTTGCATTGAAAAGGGGCTTCTGCAGGGATTGGACGTGGGATCAGCAGAAGGGGTTGATCGATGTGGACAGTTGGAGGTCAAAGATGCGGATGGGACGTTGCACACATTCAAAATCTGTGTCACCCACCAAATCCCAATACCTGAGGACATGTATGTTTTACTTCGTAGTCAAGATCCAAAGCCCTTCTACGAAGAAACAAAGCAAATATACTGGGCTGTTGGACGACAAATGCCAGATCAGAGGTTCAAGAAAGTGTCAGTGTTTATGATGGATGACTGGAAAGAAGTAATGAGGCTCAATGATCTCCAAGGCATCATGGTAGGGTCTTGCAATGTACTTGTTTGATTGAGACTACCTGTCAGGTACAGTCATCATTGTCTTATTTCTTGGTGTCAACAGCTGGGTGCTGAAATCAAACAGTCAGAGGGAGCATGGTCACTGCTGTAGAACTGTAGAATTCTGTGATTATGGGGATCATTGATGTAGTCGAACATGCATAATCACTAGCTAATCCAGTCAAGAGATGCTGGAATGGAAGGAAACATCAACAGTCTACAGATGTAAGCATTGCATCCACTAACCAATGTAGCACTCTAGTTGCATGACTCACACTATCTATGCACATGTAGGTATTTCGTTCCATTATATGGCATGTTGGAATTCATTGACAGCCCACAAAATGTATGTCAAATGTACCATCATGGTTTCATTGGCTGGCTGTCCCATTGGGTATTGTCCATATGTCTTAACCAATGGGCTTCTGCTTGTTCTAGGATCAGAGAATTTATAAAGGTAAGAAATGATTTATGCACCGTTCTATGCTTGTTGATCCAGTATATTGTTCTTATGGCAATAAAGTGCTGATTAAGTGGGTCCAGCAAAGACAAATCAGGTCAGTTAAATGATAGAATCAGGCTTTGTCCTGCTTTGTTGCAACATGTGGAGATAAACATAAAATGCATGGATCAATACCAAGTATGGGGAAGTTTGGTGTTGGAGGTGGATAGTCAGATCCCTGCAGAATCATACATCACAGCACCTGTAGTTCAGTGGTCAGGTGTTGCATGCACAACTACACCAGTGTTTTGGGCTGTTCGATTCCTTTTGGGGCTCGTGTGAAATATTATGCTGTTGCCCATCTCAGCAGGGTAATTGAACAACTGGATAAGGAAAGATGTTTGCATCCTGCGGTATTGCCTGATGTCTCTCTCAGTAAGATGGACATCTGCTCATATTCAGTGCAATAGTTACATGAAAGTAATCTAGAATCATATGTCAGAAGGAAGTCGGAACATTGAGATGAAAAGGTGGACATACAATTATGATATTAGGACTTCTTTTTCATGCCATGGTGATCCCATCAGGACTCACATGGAACTGAGGAGATACAGTACTCCTGAACTGGCACATATTTATGCAGTGCTCTCAAGTCCAACGATGAAACAACCAAGGTGTCTCAACAGCGAGCAATGTTCATCCCCCAGTCCTTGCTTCGCCCAAAGTCCGTGTCTAAGCAAGGGTCAGCTATGTCGTTGCCAGATAAAATCCGAGCGAAACAATCGCACCCCTGTTCATTCCTTCGGAGCTGGTATCATGGACACGGGGACTGGATGCTAAAAGACTGAGCGAGCGAGAGAAAGGCTGGGTAAGAAATGGCATACCTGGCTGGACAATATCTCCGGAGCGGCACAAGAATCTCTGCTGCAGTACAGTTGCCATATTGTGAATGGCGGGATCTTGACATAAGGGACAGTGATAGGAGATGATACAGGTAGACGAAGAGGTTGAGAAACAGCAGGCGATAGGAGAGGTTATTGCTCATCTTCGAGTGTTGAGTTGGAACTGGTCTGGGAGAGGTGAATAGACTGGATCCAGGAAGCCGCTGTGCTCCGATTCGTGAGAACTACATCTCATGCTTCCAAATGACCAAATGTGATTTGATTAATTTCCCAGAGCATGAGTCGGGCCTTGCCATAAATTGATGACATTGGGATGATACTGCATCGCCGCTGCAGTCTGAATCATGCCGCGCGCCTCTTGCTCGTGGTGCTGGTGGTCTCATCCGAACTATTGATTCCGTCAGCTCCGCGTGCGATTATCTGACTATTACGCACCATTGGCCAAAGGTCATCCCTAATCTGAGCCATCGGCGGTCATTGTTCTTCCTTTCCACAAATTGATGGCATCCGAGTAGTACGAGCGCACTAGAACTGTAGGTCTTCGTCGTGTTCCAATTCTAACCCTCGGTATGGGCGCATAAAACGAGTAGAACTCCATGCGAGCCGAAGATATGCAAGGCGAAAGTTTCGGAGACAAGAGGTAAGATCAATAGATGCAAATAATGCCATGTACGCGCTGAACAGAAGACCGGCCCGTCCTTCCTTGGGTGTTGCGTGTCTTGACTATCAGTTACCTTTGTTTGAACTTCGATTCCCATTGAGCCACGACAGAGTCAGTAAAATCCGCCTTCAAAAGAACCTCTCGCAGCATGACTAGCTGGGATTGGAAGAATTAACAAACGGGAGAGTGAGTTGTTTGAGTTCATGCATCTTTCGCGCTCGTTTGGGGAATTTTAGTTAGAGTGTGGGGTGAAGTACCTGTTATGCTGCCCCTACCCTTGAAACCTGCATTTCCGCCGGACCTAGTATTTTCCAACGCCAGACCAAGACATTACACCCACGGTATATAATCCTCCGAGTGGAGAATATGGTAGGCAGCTCTAACGAGACATTGGTGATAGCGGGAAGAGCAGAAGATTCTGTCACCTGTTTCAACAAAACACGACGAATCCGGCGCGACAAGAGAGGCACCCTGCTCCAAGAGCTAAGGTACCTATTCTGGACAAACGAACATTCAAGTCTCGCCTCGAAGTTTAGTGCTCAGTCTCGAAGCGGGCGGTACAGAAGCTTCTTTGTCAAGCGTGCGTGGAAACACCTAGAAAACGCACGGTAGCTATGCGCCCAAGTCCAAGCCGCCCGGCCGGCGCACGTACACTTCGTGAACAAGTGTCTGCCTTCAGTCTGAGTTTATCCTTCGCTACACCGCAGTGCATCCCTTGAAGGACGGCGCCATGGTAAGGAATTACTGTTGAAGCCATCCACAATAAAGATAAATCCCGAGCACAAAGAATACAGGTCGCAGCAGCCATACCTCACAAGCAAACCTGGAATCAAAGTCATACAGGCTGGGCAAAGATGGAAAGGCGGCTGCCGACGAGATAAGCAGCGAAGGATCATACCGAGCATGGCAATAAAGAAGAACTTTGTGAAAGACGTTCTTCCGAGCAGGACGATTCCGTGTTTGGAGATAGCATTTAGACTGAAGCATCGTGTCCACCGCGGACCTGACCTTGTTTGATGAGCTTAACCACACGCCAATGCGCAAGACGACCGTCTCCGCAGACTAGGGATTCCCAATGAGCTTATGCAGTGGAACGGGTTCTATCTCGTCACGCGAGTACTACGAGAGATCTTGTTATATCCGAGAAGTAAGGCGGATGGACCTATAGACGTGTAAGACCGGACATGGCCGCTGCTATGTCTTCATACGCGAAGACAGTTTCCTGCCAGTGGGTATCAATAGGAGCGAGCAAAAGCAGCAGATACTTACCTGAGTGAAGGTGTGGTCTTGAGCGTGAGAAGGGCTGGAACGACTAGAGGACGAATTGGCCCACTATTTGCAGTGGAGGGTTCGGTCTTCAGCATGATGACATGGGACCATCCTTGTCCGTTCCTCCATAAAGCATAGGTGGGACGAACGACTATCACGGCCCAGATATGACATTGAAAAATAGACGTCCGTCGTATTTGCCACGCCAATTACATGGATATATGCTTGTCATCATGCCGTCGTACCATGCGGACGCACGATTGTAATTTTAGGATTCCTCATCAATTGCCTGGGGAGAACGAAGACTTCATGAGTCACACAGAGTGGACGAGATGAGTACTAGTTCTCACATCAGGCCTCAACACACACTCCAGCTCGACGATTGTGCTACAAAAGCATCGTCGTTGTTGGTTTAACAGGGAGTAACATCATTCTCGGAGCCCGCATTTACCCATAAGCAAGTTTCAAATAGATCTACTATGTCACAGGAAAGCAAAAACCACGCTCACCGGGATCCGCCCTCGTCTCCAAATGCCCGCGTCAGAGGCCGACACGTAAAGGTCCTGGGGAGGAGATTATCGGTAGTCCGTATTCCACTCTATAGCTCGATGACGTCGATATGATGTTCTGATGTCAGGGCATATGCGCAAGCCAGAACCGCAAGGTTTCGTTCACCTCTGCTGCGATCTATCTCCAGCGGTAACCACAGTCCTTTCACTGCCCATAATCACATGCAGACTGGCAGAGAAGATGTCTTGGGCGAAGATTTGGCAGAATGGAGGGAGCGGGTGATGAAGATAAGGTAAATGTCAGGATCAATTGATGTAAACGGCGCTGCCCTGGCATCGGGCCGGTCCTGATGCGGACGAAGGAAAGAGTACGGCCACGCGCTGCTTCTTTCACATCTCTGTGAGCATAGCAACACCGTGCGCGCTTCTCTCGTGTGAGCTAGGCCATCACTGGTGGGTGGCTCTTTGAACTGCTAGATGGAGAGAGAACCTTTTCGTTCAGTTCAACCCGCCGAATATGACGCGCGCGCTATTCGTCAAGGAGACCATTATACTGGGAGTTCAGGGAGAGACACGGCAATGGTGGAAGCATTTGTGGCGCGGGAGGAGCTACTGTGGGTATCTCACGATCTGAGATTATGGATACCGTATGCGGTCGCCCTGGTATGTACGGCTGTGTGCAGTTGTGCCATGTACGGTAAAGAATAAACAGGTCGGAGATTTGGGCTTCTGAGCTATATCTAGGGCGGCTAGAAATGAGGATTTTGATTGGCGGGAGCTGATGAAGACGGGAAGGAAGACGCAACAAGGATTCGATGATGGCTGAAGAACGCGTCGTGGTGGTACAACTGGCACTGGTTGCGAGTGGGACCAGCTCTGTTCCTACGTGAAGCTTGGATTGCGCAAATGACAGGGAGATTTCATCACCTAATTATACCTCCAACTAACAGACGGCCGCACCCAAGAATACAGAGTGGAGCTTAGTACTTGGCATATTTTGATACGATAGTATTCAGCACGGTAGTTACATGAAATTATGCTATAATGAGATGTTAGAAGGAGATCAAGCCGTCGCGATGAAAAGGCAGACGTACGATTATGATATCACACCTCATCGATCATCTTCAGGTCATGATGAAAACCGCGATCCCATCAGAAGTCGCACAGAGTTGAAGTGAACTCGTACTCCCCAGCTGGTACGTTCTATGCAGTGTTCTCTTTCAATTCTAACAACGAAGCGAACAAGCCAAGCGTACTGTTAGCGTTCCTCTCAACAGTTCAGGCTACGCTCGGGAGCCGTATGGATGCCTGGTTCAGCTACGCCTGTACCAGAAGAAATCGACGCGAACCGGAAGATTTTTCCTCAGCATGAAGTGTACGCAGCCCTTCGCTTCTCTGCGAAGCGACATCATATTCGTTGTGCGTTGCTAGCAAGGATGGGATGGCCGGATGCTAAAAGGTGCATGAGTAAGAGAAGGGGCAGGTAAGATATGACATACGAAGATCGTGAGATTCTCCGTGGCAGTGTAGTCGTCGCACTGTGACTGGTGGGAACAGATCTAAGGTATAGCGACCTGAGGTGTGACTGGGATACGAGGAGACTGAGACAGAGCAGACAATGGGAGAGGTTATCACGCGTACAGATGATGGGATGTGCGATGGCAGGAACCACTCCAGGGATACCAGAGGGTTGAGAGATAGCGGGCGAGTGTTGGATTTCAAGACGCCATTGTTCTGGTGTCTGCACCGTCACCGGTCACTTCCCGGAGCATCGGCCGTGCATTTGGATAAGTTGAGCGTGTTGAAATGATTTGAGTGTGTTTGCGTTGCCAGCAGTCTCCGACAAACTGTTAATTCCATCAGCTCTTTCCGCCCGACGATCACGCACCATTGGAAAAAAGTCGTGGTTGCCGTTGTCCCTTTCTATAAATCGATGGTGTCAGAGCATGAGCAAGCCATGCTGCGTTCTAAGACACGGGTCCAACAGTCTAATTGCACGCCAGTGAAGATACGCTAGAGCAAAGTTTTGGTGAGAGGTAAGACTCGGCAAGATAAATAGATGCAAATAACGCCACCTACGCGCTAGATGGGAGACCGGCCCGTCATTCTTATTTACCGAATCAAAACTTCTTTGCTTATCGCGTCTCTTGACTGCAATTTACTCTCCTGCTGAGGCACGACGAATGGATGTACGACACTGAGCCTGATAGCCTCTGGCTCCCTTTCACCTGCAGGTTCGGGCTTTTGCAATTCTGGCGCTTTTAGGTTAAGGTACACTCGTTGCGCCTCTTGCTCGCAACTATTACAGAAAATAAATCTTACTTTGGCAGTTGGTCCAGTGTGTTGAACATGATGTAGGGGTTCTCTATCCGACGGCTCGGTCAGGCTGACGCTCAGCACACAGCTCCTATGCGAAAACAAGAGATTACTTGATGCGAGCTCATAATTGAGGCGTAATAATCGGAGACATCACAGGTCTAACTTATTTAGCCACCGGCTATTTAGGATGGAGAGAAGAGAAAAGTGGCTACGTCCACAAGGAAGTCATTCATGGACGAATCGATGTCATTCCGAGTTGGACCTCTTGACTCAGGCCTTCCGCAGATCAATGAGCACGGCGTCATGCAACGCGTGTTCTGGTCCCTTCTCTCTGCTTCCGCAAGTCGCCCAACAACAGATCGTCTTTGCCACCGGAAGCGCTCGCCACAATTCTTCCATTCCTTCTGCCTGTACTCCCACCGCTCTCTCACGACTTTATTTGAGAAATATTATCAATGCTCACTGCTACCTCGTAGAAATCCGTTCTTTCTTGATCACGATGACTCCTCACTGTGTACCTCGCCACATATATTGATACATGCCTTCTCTCTGCGCTCACGCTAAGCTGAATATCTCTCCCTCCGCTGTCGCTAGTCAGGCCAACTCAAAGTTCACCAGCTGGAATTGTGCCCCGTAATTCTATCCCCACACATGGGTCGCTCCATGCTATCGTCTTTCCCAAAGTCCTTCTCTTCTGATCAAGGAGTCTGTCACCATCTCCGGTCCTCCATTTGTCCTGCAGGCATCGTTCATCATCTCTCGCGAATTTTGAAGTAAGAGATGTCTCCCAATAATGATCTTGTTTTGCTGACTAGCGTTCCAGGCACGAAGATACCGTCATTACCGATGGAGTAGGGAGACACCGTCAACTCTTTCAAAGGCTCCAAACTGCTCCCCGTCTTTGCAGACCGAGCTCGAAGAGCGATCTTCCTTGAGCACGACTCCAAGTCATTTCCAAGCTGGTCCAGGCGACGGAGGTTACGTGTCGAGATTATGGGAAAATGGTGAATTTTACTTTGCTATGCCGGAGTATGCTGTCGCCATCTTCGAGAGCCGGCTCCCCGAGCAAAAGAATGGCAATATCCTGAGACAGCGATGGACTGCTGCGGATGGGAAACACCAAGCTTTGATGTTCGAAGAGCCCCCCTAGCTGTGAGTTCCTTGTATCTTAAGATGACGCGTACCTAACACCTTTAACAGTCCCTCCCGCATCTGAAACGTTTTCCACCGATTGCTCACAATGGCCTCAACAAGGGTGTAAAAGCTCAATGGAAAATGTAATCTCATAACGGTTGGTTTTTTATTCTTGTACACTCTTCTTTTCTGATATCACGCTCTAGCCTAATTGAGATGTTGCCCGAGACTTGCTCCTGGAACATATTCTCTTCTTGAATAGAGAGTCTTTTCGGGAGCATGGCTGTGAAGATGAGACTCTTCGATAAATATTGTTGCCTATAGGCTCTGAGAATCCATGCTACGTATTTATCATAGAATCATACACCTCATTCTCACCATCGTCGGAATTAAGAGGCATCGCCGAGACCAAGAAGCGCAGTATCACGCGTTGAGTTCCTCCCGGACAGTTCCCGAGAGATGGGAGCTATTCTCCAGCTACGGCAACTATCTCCCCGGGGTTGAGGATGGTTCGTTCTCATCATTCGTCTCAACAAAAGACAAAGACTTTGTAGTATGACGGCGGATTTTCCTGATTTTCGTCCGCAACAGTTTTTGGGGCGTCTAATTGTGGTAGATGGTGGCCTCATACGTAAATATTAACAGGAAGAATCCGAGGCTAAGCTAACGTCGGAATGCAGGTACACATCAACACGGCACAGTGCCTAGGAATCAAACTGTGGGTGTCGATCAGTGGCAGCGTGGAATAATCAATGGTGAATATATGGATCTAGTACGTCACACTCTCAGCAGGTTTCGGAAGGATTCCTGACCGACTTCAAGTTCGTCCCTCAGATTCCGCAAAGAGGAGGAACGACTTTTTCGTTGCCTCCTTCCAAAAAGAATATCCACACATGATGTTGATTAATCCGCTTCTTCAACAACAGGGCATACTATATTGAAGACTTCTTGGCCGGGTTGATATAATGGAGTCATTGATCAACTGGTCATTATCCTGGACGTTGTCTTGGAAGTTGAGATCTCGGGACTTTGAGATAGTTCTTGAAACCAACTACATCAGCCAGGGTCCCGCTCACCGCTTGACTGTCGGCGTCTGGCACTACGTGCACCTAGGACTTGTCATGCCAAGGAGACGGAGTACAGAAAGACCGGTATATCAGCACGAAGGAAGAACATCGTCGAATGTGCTCATCTAGAGCTTGTCCTACGGTGCAAAGCCATCTGAAAGAGAAGATCCTCGCAGTGCAGTATCGATGTTCGGAATAAAAGCAGTGGAGAATCTTTGGCCAACGATGGCTGTTTCGCGCAGATCGTTCAAAGGTAATGGCGAGAGCCAGGATGTTGCTGCGAGCCACAAGAGGACTTGCGACTGAAAGGGCAAGAACGAGCGGAAGAGTTCAAGCCATGTCTGAATGCATCTATACCATTCAATATTCAGGACTGATAACGAAGTCCAGCATTCATGTAGTATTTATCCTCGGAAGTGTAAGGAAGGTGTGATTTGGTAGACAGGAAGATAGAAGTATTCTCCCTGCCCATTAGAAGATATGCCGCCAAATGGTAGGAGTTCCGTTTCTCCACCGAGCACAATCTAGATATAACATAAACAATAGCACCCGATCCAATCGTTCACCGTTCGATGCTACTCCGAGTGACCTCGACACTAGAAGCCTGCACAAAGGCCCGGGAGCATAGAAGTGCGACGTCGAGATTCATCTGCTGATGTTCTGAAAGTGACTCGCCATCTCGCGCTAAACGGAGTTGGGATTTGGATAGCTAGAAGTAGGGAGTGAGATGACCCTTTTGTGAGCTCGAGAGGTGTCATCGTACAATGTAAATAGGGAAGAGAATACTGATTCGCAGCTCTAGCCCCGTTTGGAGGATGAAAATGAATGATAATTCATAGGTGTCCAGAAATGGCGGCCCGTTGCTCTGGACTGGAAGTGTTGGAATTTTGTGGAAGAGCCGAGAAGATGGCGGTCCGGCATCATCATAGCCTGCTCTCAAAATGACACATCAGTTATACCTGGACATTATACTGGCACTTATATCCCGATTCCTTAGATGTATGCAGAAGTGTAACAATGGAATGACGCCAAAATGACGCATGTATAAGTTCGGATAGAGATTCTACTAGTTAGCCAGATAAGGATTTCCACAGGAGACATCTTCCCGCCTATCCAAGCTCTAATTCGCATTATATGTTTCGTCTAGCTTCTGTAGGGCAGCGACAATATCCTCATGCTCCGCTTCCATTCCGGCCTGAGACCCATCCTGTATGACCGTCATTCTTGATATTGCTTATAGAAGGACAATCAAGGATACATACTGGAGTACACCCAAGAACCTTATTCATTAAATCGTTACCATCCGCATTGACTTCTTTAACAACGATGCCAACCTCAGCTGTCACGCCGAGTTTATTGAAGTCTTCCTGCGACGCTATTACACAGTTGCAGACATTCAAAAGTGGAGACTTCAAGTCTGAGACTTTGCTAAGGACAACCTGGCCCTGGGCTTCTGAAAGAATCGTGATCTGAGAAGGATTCGTCAGACCGAACTGACACTTTAATAGTGGGACATTTTCACTTACTGGGCAGGTGTTAGTGGCATCCTTGATTTCGGAATCGACTTTTTTTGAGTCAGAGAAAAGAACCTGTTCTTATCATCAGAACGAAAGAAGAGCATTCAAAGTCAGTGGGAAACGTGCGAAGGCATTTTTACCGTTGGGCGTCTGTTGAAAGGTAGCGCAATCCATTTCCATTTGCTTGACCTTCACAGTGAGGGTGTCTAGATCAGCACAGAAGTCGTCGAAATCTGCACTGTCCACAGGAGAGTTCAAGATAGCAAGAGAGACGAAAGGAAGAAGTGCAAGAATGCGAAAGAACATCTTGAGCTTTGGTTTGTAAGACTACGGTGGGTGCAGTTGCTGAGGGAATTGGGAGTGTCTCTTGATGCATTTTATAGCATTCGGCGGGCAAATTCTGCGAGGAGAGATGAGTTTCAGCCTCGTCGCATAGTAGGTGGAAATGGATGGTGCAATCATCCAGGCTGTCAAATGTACATCGATATGCTAGACATGATGGCTGGAACGATAGTTACCATACCATTATAAATTGGGAAAGGAAAATCTATCTGGCCGATAGGAGGCAAGCATGATAACCGTTTCACCATTGGCGTTATACACATCAGCAACACACGGTAAAGGATACAAATCCTTGCCCAGCCTTGGCTACAGCTTTAGGTCACAGGCTTGGAGCGCAGAAAAACTTCTGCATATACTAACCTTGCGTCAGTTGAGAAAGCATCAACAGTGCGCGCGACCAAGATGGTTCCCCATATGAGAGTCTACAAGAGTCAGTGCTCGAGACGAGAAGAGAAGAGAAGAATATCCACACCACTTGATATCGCCTGGAATCCGACGATGCGAACTAGTGGTCGAACTCGAATTTCCTGGCTGGTCCGTTCGGTCGAGAACACAAGGATCAGACATAACCTGCTGAAAACCAATAGAATTTTCATTATCTTTGTTGTTTTGAGTAAGCTCGCTCTTTCGGCACCACTTGTAATAACTAGAATGAATGTTTCACGAACATCCAATGCACAGAATGTAACTAGCTCGTGCGTACCACTCAAAAGCCATATTGAAATCCGGGGACAAGCTGCAGTACAATCGCTGAATTGACTTCCGACGTATTATATAAGGACTACGCGGCTCTGACCTTTGAGAACGTTCGTGAACCCTGGGAAAATGACGAAACCAAGCCTCGAACAGCTCTCAGCTCGAGAATCTGTTCGCACCGAAAGACGACCATCAACCCGGGGCGATGGATTCCGCGGTATAGCAACATCCCAGATAGAGCCAATGCCTAGGTCTTCCATCTCCCAGAGCTCGTCCGATCTTCTTACCATCATAGTCCTCTTTGTCTCTGGATATCGGAGACGATTTTGAAAGGAGAAATAAGATGAGGCGCAGTTGACTTGATGCTGGTGAAGTGGACTAAGAAGTTCCACCCGGACAAGCTATTGGAACTGAGCGTTATTCAATGATTAGCGGCACAGAAGTAGTACTTAAAAGAAAATATAGGGTTCCAATAATTTAAAGGAGTACATACTTCTTACACGAAGAGTCTGGAATACCGTACTAGTGAGCGAAGTAGTGGGACAGCAATCAATTCAAACAGAATGAACAGCCGGACTAAACTCCTTCCAGGAAGAGAGGACATAAACGTAGATCCAAAACGGTCTTCAGGTCCACTCAGTACGAGCTGGTGAAAAGGGCTGGATATATGGGCATTAGCATTATCTACAAAGACTTCGATGAGAAAGTCGATGGCACTAAAGATGATGGTGATCAGGCAGTGAGAGTGCTAATACGAAGGACTGCAGGTCGTCTGTCGTGCGTCGTGGGTCCGCGTCGCGCAATTCTATATGAGCCGAGTACTGACAACAGCGTCAGCGCCAAGGCACACCGTATTTCAAAGGTCTTCGTCGTTTTTGTTGAGTCGTTGGTCAGCTTTCTTAGGGCCCAGATAGGATATTAGAAGGAAATGTTTCGCAGACCGGAAGGGTACGCACCATGGACTTTCCAAACCAACGCGTGAGGATGTCCTGAAATCAAACGTGGCATGGATTTCGCTGATGACTAGCAGTCATTGTTCCATTAGGGTTCGCCAGTCAGACCGTCGCCGTGATGAGCTGGTGCGTTGTCTCGGATGTTCGCTAAGGAGAATTTTGTCAATTTCAAACGCTATACCGGCCGTGCGTGCACCGCATATACGTCCAAGTCTGAGACATCCGTCCTAACCGGGACCGCGCACACTAAAAAATCCTGGCATGTGTCCACCTTCCTCCCGTGAATCGCCTTGCTTCACAATTGGGGTCCAATCATGTCTAGTACTCGTCTCCAGCGTGGTGATGCAAATTTATTTGGCTTTGCCAGAAAGCAATCGACGACAGAAGAAAGGAGGACGAACGTCTGGAGTGTACTTCGAAACCAATCTTTGCCGAGGGAGTCTGATGCATAGAAAAGAGGGAATGACGATGACGGTCGAAGACAAGCATATCCGGTCCGACTTATACCGGGTCAGCGCACGTGATGGACACTTCAAAACCGCATCTCGATAAATTGCTAACTTTCACGCAGCCTTTACCTTCAATTTTAATCGTTGCTTTTTTTTCAAACATAAGTTCGAGTCCCACGAGTGACGCACGACCGCTGAGGTAACGAATGACCAGACTCATGAGCCGAACGACAAGTGGGGATCGAACACCCAAAGCAAAAAAAAACCGTTACCAAATGAAGTTTTATAGGACAGAGTCGAAAGCCACTAAGCCTCACGATATCTTCCTAGAGAAATAACCCTCTTAGTCCGCTGTAATGCTACTGGCACGTAAATCGTGCTCTAACCCATCTCCCACTCGCTGATCTTCGAAAAATCGAAAACGGCGGTACCATCAGCACAATGATACATCCAATCAACACAATAAATATTACCTTGTTAGATGCAAAAATTATTACACGTTTGTTGAAATCTAGACAACTATCATTCAGCTCGCCTTTCCCCATTGATATAGACGAGGTACCCGGAGGTAACAACAGCCAGGTAGGATATGGCTGTCATATGCAGTAACTCGTAGAGGAGGATGACCACGGGCGGAACCATCTTTGAAAAACCCAAATTTAGCCCACATGGATGTAGCACTTTAGTTTAGCGGCGGGTGCGGCATTGTGTTAGACCATCAATCGTTTTGGGTCAGTTCGATCCCCGTCAAGGGGCATAAGCACGTTGACCTCAAGACACAGCCTAGAAGTGGCGACAGACAAATTTAGAAATTCCATGTCTGTCGAAGTCTAGACAGCGATTAGATGAGAGCTAAGTTAGCTGTGGATACCTGTCTAACGCCATCTAAACGAGCAAGACGAGTTCAGGGATGGGATGACATGTACTATTTATGATGAGTGCTCAGGCCTGAGGAATGGCTGAAGTCGTCAGAACGATGGGTCAAGTTTGCTAACTAAAAGCAGGAAAGCGTACAAAAAGACTCAGGTTCCATTACAGATATGCTGAAGGGGCATCGAACCCCTTTGGCTTACTAGTAAGCGATATGGGAAGGCAACCGTTGTACCATCGTCGCTCCAAGTATTGGCTGAGATTAATTACAGAGTCATGCATCGATAATTTACCTACCAGGTCATCTTCAAGCGCAGTATTCCCCACAGATTCAATTGTGCGATACTTACTTACATATTAAGAGTACCAAATTCCCTCAGCTCGATGTCCTGGTTCCCACTTTCAGTGTTGTAGCTTTCGGCGTGCCGTACGCTGCGTAGCAGCCCGCACACAGAGCACTGTTTCACGAGGCCGGTATTTTACCACCACCCATCATGAATATGTGAAAGGTGTACAATGGCTTCGGGGGAGCGGAGCGGTACTTGGATGAGGTGTAGTCTCGCGACGTGTTCCGATTTGCTCCTTCAGAACAATCCTGTTACCCATTTGCGAGTGATCAGAATACAAGTCCTGTCGCAAAAGAGTATATGGTTCCGAGATAAGCCTTGAAGATCGCATGCGGGATTTCTGCGATGAGTTCAAATTTCACCCACACAGATGCAACACTGTAGCTTAGAGGCGGGTGCTGCATTACATAGAGGGAATGCTTTTTTGTCAGTTCGATCCCCAGTCGCAGAGAAGGAATTAGCCTAGCGACATACGATCAGCTGAGAGGTTAAACGTCTGTCGATATCAAAACGTTAAAACATGGGGGCAGTCGACATACACAGACATAAAGGCAGCGAAGCCCGGCATGTTGTTCATGCGCTACTGGTGGAGGGGCGATTCTCGTTAATGGCTTTCCGTCAGTAGGAGAATTGAAATGCGTACTTCTAGAGTGACACCAGACAAGTTCACAAACGGGATCAATAGAAGAAGATCATTCACGGTGAAGGTCAGGTGTAACGCCGTGAGTCACAATGGACTTTTCATTCAAATAACATGGGCCACAGGCCACAGTCACAGTGAAAGCACACTTGTTCGGTTCTATTGTGCAAGAACTGCGAGAGGCATTGGTCAAGGACGAGCATTGAAAACAGACGCAGAACCTGACATGGTAGCGGTGAACGGCTTTTTTTTTTTCATATCAGTCATCGAGAATGGAAGCGACCCCCAAAGTTTGAGATATAGACAGACACGCATGACAGGAGGAAGATTTGGTCCCGGTGATTTGCAGAGTAGCAAGATTTGCTCATGAGGATATATTGAAGCCAGTTCTGTTTGTTCCTGCGTGAAAGGATGATTAGGCAAGCGATGGGAAAGTCTCAATACCTGATTGCGGCTCCAGCTAACAGATGGCACACTCGGCAAAGAATAGAACTCAGAGTAGTTGTGTTGCCTGAGATCTCTCTCGGTAAAGTATAGGTCTGTTCGCATTCGCTACAGTAGTTACATGGAAATACCTATAATCATACGTCAGAAGTATGCCAAACCGTTGAGAGGAAAGGGCGGACCGACGATTAGAATATTGCGCATGCCATGAGCACTGCGATCACATCGAGTCGCGAGAAGCTGAAGAGATCTCGTACTCGCCGACTGATACGCATATACGCGGAGCTATACTTCAGTAATCAGTTCCAACAACGACGCAGTCGAAGCGTCTTGACAGGGTGTATTAACGGTCGCCATAGCAGCTCAGGTTACGCTCGAAGCACTCATCTAAGCACGGCTCAGCTACGTGATTGGAATCAAAGCGAACAGGAGGAACTTCCCTCTGCGTGGAGTGCACGCTAAGCGCCTTATGGGACTCTCTGGGAAATATGCGTGACGCTCCATTTATTGCGACTGTTCTCATGGATGGGAGGACTGGATGCTAAAAGACGCGTGAGCGAGATAGGGCTAGTTAAGATACAACATACTCAGTTGAGCGTGAAATTCCGTGCTGTAGTATAGTCGTCGGTGCTCGTTGCTCTGTGAATGGCGGGAAGTTAACATAATGGGGATTAAAGTATTTACAGCGGCAGGAAGGGCTACAGGGATGCGAAGAGGTTCAGAGATGACATGGACAGGTGAGCGATGACATTGGGAGAGCTTATCCTGCGTCCTCAAGCTCAGCCTGTCTTTGATTGATATCTCGTGAGTGTTCGGCTTCGGTCACTTCCAAGAGCACTCGAGCATTGGTTGAGCCTTGCCATCAGTCGATGATGTATTTGCCTCCTCATATGGCGCACATCTTGCAGGCTGTCCAGGCTGTCTCCCTTGAACTGTTGGTTTCATTAGCTCTCTGTTCGAAACGCCTGACTATCACGCACCATTAGCCAAAGCTCCTCCTGTTCTTCCATTCCATAAATGGACTCCGTCACCAATCAGGTCTTCGTCGTGTTCCGATTCTAACCCCTGGAATGGCCACAGAATACGAGTATAACTTCATGCGGGTCGAAGATATCAAGAAGATATGGTAGCCGAAAGTTTAAGTGACAAGAGAGCAAGGATCAATAAATGCTGCGTCACGTCAGACGGGAGACCGGCCCGTACTTCCTATTGTAGACCTTATTGCATTCGGACGAAACATAACCTCTTGGCCTAGCAGCTAAGATATTGCATTCAGTATCTTTGTGTACCTTTTTGCAGTTCGATTCCCACTGAGCCCGACTCTCACGGCTTGGAGTAAGATGAAACACTGCGAGCGATGATAGACTCGGAATGGAGTATCTTTTCTACTTGCTTTATCTCTACGATATTGATAGCAGCTAAGATTCTTGAGCAAACCCCTCGGAGATAGAGACAACCCGCGACGACTTCACGAACATTCGATGTACATGTCTCCAGGTACTAATTGAACATCGCAGAATTTACTATTTGAGGAATCCTAACAAATAATTCCTGATTAAACGTACACTCACATATGATCATAACCAGAATATCCGTCTTCTTGAACCCTGGATATTTCAAGGACCATGCCGGCCGACTCTGATTCGTCCCAACATGATGGATACATCACAAGATGCACGCGTCACCGGTATCTGGAGACTCGACGCTGCTCTGGCAGGGAATGCATTTTGCACTCGAGTCTCGCGGTTGACGAATGCCTGCACACACCAGGATGTGCGAATACCGGAACTGTTAGTCGCAAGGGGATGGGTCGGCTTGTAATGAAGACCAATGCGTCGGGTCGAAGACCAAATGAATCACGGTGAATGGTGATGAGTCTGAGCGGTGAGAGCCCAGTCTCCGCAGTATATGTATTCGGATTTCTGACTATATCATCAGCCTGGTATATCTGAACCATGGTGTGGTAGGATTCGCGGCGAGTGCGAGAAAGGGCCTCCGTACCAACGAGAAATGCTCATACAGACATGTAGCACCAAGTTAGTTCAATGGCTGAAAGTACTGCATCATGAGTTAACATGAGAATTTTGACCTTTTTTGTGGGTTCGATCCCCCAGCTTAAAAGCTACCTAGTTAATGCCCTCTGGCGAAACGAGTACGGCACTTTTCTGTAATGGCTAGGTGTCTACTCCAAGGTCGACGATTCCAGTTTTTTTTTGGCAGGTTCGATCCCTGAGGGCTTCCTTTTTGACTAGGGCATGCACGGGATCGGAAGTTGGACACGGAAAACAAACACTTGGGTGTGGTAACCGGGAGGTATTTGTGCATATCCCAACTTCGACAACAGATGAAAACCTGCCAACTTCAGAGATAGAGGTTAGACTGCGAAGGGGAAGACGGCGAGGGTAGGGACACGGCAAACAGCGGTTGGTATTTGGCACGGTAGATACATGGGTATATCTGGTGGCAACAGGCCCACATATACGCAGTGAAGTGGGAGAAATTAAAAGACTTTGCTCAACGGCTTAGTCGTGTTGCATTTGTTTCTTCGCGATGAACACAGCAGAGTCCTTTACAGGCTACAGCCAAAGATGTCGCACGGTGTCGAGCTGCTTATACAAGACAGCGGGAAAGCGATTAGGATATGAAGCTCTTTGTCTTCCAACCACCTGTCGAGAGCAGACGTCATCAGGAGTTTGCACAGAGCTGGTCGTCGCGTACTCCCTCGCTTGGACATAACTCTTTGTCTTAACGGCTAAAGTGGTGCGTACTGACTGAGACTTGAAACTTGAATCGATACATTTTTGCTCAGTTCGACTCCTCCTACACGTCCTCATGAACGATTCGTTTCACGTTTCACGGAGTGACAACTACAATATCAGGGCGAAATCACATCAAAAAGAGGATCGTGAATAGAAGATCACGAACAATTTTGAGGGATACTAACAATGCTTAGTCCCAGCAGAGCTTCTTCATCGATAAGTATACTATCCTCACCAGAACTTTGAACAAGGGCAGAAAATGTGTATAAAAACCAACGCTACATAAGCAGCTGAACGGTTACATGTTTGTCGATATCTAATAGACGCCAGTGAGTTTAGGGTCATAATCGATCATAGACGTGGAAGTCATACACGCAGAAAATGACGGCCGGTAAGATATCGCGGCGATACACACTGGCTAATAGAGGAAGACGTCTTTACCAAATACCAGACATGGACTGGAGGCTTCTTTGATGCGTTCAAGTTGCGTCCACAAGGGCGTAAAACTTTAGCTTAGCAGCTAGTGTTGCACTGCGCTGTTTGATTGGAAGTTTTGGTCAGTTCAATCCCGTTGAGGGGCATAGTCGCGAGTAAATTTCCAGTGCTGGGGATGCTGCGTACCAGCCATGGTAAACTCGCGGCAGTGATCAGTGGCAAAAGACAAATTTCACAACGGAAGGCTTCCACATCCGTTTATGTCTAGAATATTAAGCTGTGAACCACTTTCAGAATATATACCGGCAGGAGATCAAGGCAGCCAGATAGGATGACATGACTGGCAGAGGAAGGGTCTTTGCCAGATCTATCCCCATCTAAGCGGGCTGCATATGAGGTCAGGGAAGAGATGAATGGAGAAAAAACACGTACAGGGAGCGACGGCAGGTCGCTTACTGATGGGAGAAATATGAGTCCTAGCCGACGACCGACAGAAGTCATATCAGTTACACGCGAAGTCGAATGGATGAAAATGGGAATCAAGACGGGTTATCGAAAGCGGCAGAGTTTCCCGAATTTGAGGTACCTAAACAAGGAAAAGCTGCAACGGCGAGACGACCAATAGCCCCTCCATTCTTCAGACGGGTCGAAGGTTGTGGGACCGACTTTGTACATGGCTCAGTGATGCGTAGGTTCAAAAAACTGATCCCATAGTCTTATCACGACTTAGATACAAATCCGACAAAGAGATATCCGAAGGTGGCGAGACTCAGGACAAGGACATTTCCTGACATCGCTCGAAAATGTCGATAGCCGTTGGTATTCAAAACTGAAGTTATGTGGATGTATGCTGTAATCACAAGTCGTCAGTTTGTCGAATCATTGAGAGGGAAGGAAGACGTACGATTACAGTGTTACGCTTTTGTCTGATATCAATCGCCTGCAGAGGTAGATGTCATCAGGAGCTGTGTTGAGCTGACCAAAATCTTTCTCACCTCGAACTCCGTGACTGGCGCGCATATACACACTTCTGTCCTCGAAACGACGATGCTACCAAAGCCTGTCGACAGCGAGCTTCTAATTGCGTGCCAGTGACCAACACAAAAGAATCTCCGGCAGTCATAGCATCATTGGTTGGTCTTCCTTCCTATGAGTAGTAGATAACGCCGACGCGATGCTGTGGGCGTCTGGGAGAATCTGCACGTCGACGGTCATTTCCGTTGGATTCGCCCCGATTTCGATCCCGATCCCCAGATTGTACTGTTTAGGGAGATACCATAATCGCACGATTGCCGCGAGGCTAGGCAACAGTTTTTGTGATGATGTCAGGAAGGAAAACACGTCGAGATCAAATTGAATATAGCCTCGTGGACATCGGGCCGGCCTTCCCCTGCTATAATCGCGTACGCGTGGTGCACGCACGAAACAGGCGTGTTCATTCTGCCCTGACTCATGAGGCTCGCGGAGTAAGATATCGGATATTAGCAGTATAGAAGGCGAATTTCCTTTCGTAGGTACCGCTGGAAGTGAAGCATTCGGAGATAGCAGAGACTGAAAAGCGGAAAATGAAATTGAAACAATTCGGTGCGACTAAGTAGTCGAAGAGAAGAAGACAAAGACGGAAGTATCTTGAGACGAGGTGGATCTAGGGATATGGACCGAGTTGGTGTCTAATTTTGAAGGGGTTAGTTGCTGGAAGGAAACCAGAGATAGCTCTGACACCATCGAAGGCGAGTCAAACACTTTCTGCTGCTCAATGACACACAAACATACGCAAGCACAATAACCTCTTCATCATCTGCGCATTAAAAGGCTTTATTGAGGATCCCCATTCATCTGGATCATGTATTTAACTGACAGGATTCAACGTCGAAGCTGTGGGCGCTGTGTCGAAAGCTTCGTAGAATAGAAGAAGGACACAACATAAGTAGACCATTGGCAGGAACAGTGCAATTCAATAAATATTCGTCGGCAACTCGACGAGCGAACATCCTAGGAAGCGAAAGAAAGAAGTGAACTTGCTGAGCAGGATGGATGTCCAGTTGTACCTACCGCCAGATACCTCTTTACTTTAGAGATAATGTTTCAGACAATGACATAGCAGAAGAAAAAAGAGAACCAGTATAAAGGTGGAGCAATAGAAAGAAGTCAAGGTCGTATGCAGCCCCCTTAGGCCTTCCATTGAGGGAGTCGAGATTGAGGACATCTAATAGAGCGCTTGATGAGCGAGTCAGTTTAGCAACTAGCAGTGGAAGACTCGAAAATTTAGGCAATAGAAGAGTCCGTCTTAAAAAACGGCAGATTACCCCAACATATACGCCGGCGGGGAGTTGAACCCCTACCGCTTGCTGGAAGTATACTTCCTACTGAGGAGATGGAAGGCAAGCACGATAACCGTTTCACCATGGGCGTAACAAGATCAGGGTGGCGACGCAACTGAGGATGGTTCGTGGCTTAGAGACGAGCATGGCCTTCTCTAAATCTACTGGAAACTCGTCCCTGGTTCCATATTCCGCACCTAGTTAACTCTAGCCGATTCTTAGCAAAGTCTTCCCCACTGAGTGAAGAAGGCACTCACATTGTATTTGATCATGCTTTGGTCACGCGGTGGGGACCCGGACTTGCTTTCCGTACCCCCGGCCTTGACCTCCATAGGTCATTTCACGTGAAAACTGCCTTCCGCGGCGTTCAAGGACTAAAATACGACGAGTCCGACGCTCCAAGAGACAGACCCCGCTCCAAGAGTCAAGACGCCTATTCTAGACAAAGGAACGTTCAAGTCTTGCCTCGAAGCTTAGTCTTGAAGCATATGGCGGGAGATACAGTAGCTTCGTTGTGAAGCATGCAAGGAAGCACTAGAAAGTGCACGGTAGCCATGCGCTCAAGTACAAGTCACCCGGCTGGTGCACATACACTCCGCGAACAAGCGTCTACCTCAGTCTCTTTAGCGTTCACTTCACCGAAATACATCACTTGAAGGGCGCCGCCACTGTAATATCAACAAGGATTACTGTTGAGGCCATCTACAATCAAGATAAATCCCGAGCACAAAGAATACAGGTCACGGCAGCCGTACCTTACAAGCAAAATTGGAATCATTGACTCGACTGTGAGGAGGACATGAAAGCGAATAGCTTGGGACGGTTGCAGAAGAAGCATACAATCAGCCCTTGGTGAGCAGCTTTGACGTGTGCAGAAGAAACTGAAGAACAGTAGTATGGCTTGGGAAAATATGCAGGCAGCTTACCGAGAAATAGGCAGCGCAAATTATCATACCGAGAATGGCGGCAGAGAAGATCTTTGCAAAAGACGATCTTCAAAGCTGAACGGTTCCACGACAATCGATATCTAGACAATGATTAGTCCGGGCTCGCCTTTCATCATAGATACGGAGGGTATACCCACCGAGACAGCGACAGAGGTATTGATGTGATACACAGTGACTGGTGGAAGGAGGAATCTTGACCGATGCATCGTGTCCACCACGGGCCAGACCTTGTCTGATGAGCTCAAGGCATGCCCATTGCACAGGGCAACCGTCTCAGCAGAACACGGATTACTGGTCAGTGTTATGCAGATAAAGGTGTGGTCCTGAGCGCGGGAAGGGTTGGAACGGCCAGAGGACGAATTAGCCCGCTGTTTCGCGGAGCGCCGGAAGGTTTGGTCTTCGGTATGATTACGTGACACCAGCATTGTCCGTTCCTCCGTAAAGCATAGGCGGGAGGAACGACGTGGCTGTCTTATCACCGCCTAGATATGATTCCGACAAACAGACTAATGTCGTATTCTTCATGGTAGTTATATGAAAATATGCTATTATTAGACGTCATCAGGTCGCCGAACCATTTAGATGGAAAGGCGGACGTGCGATTATAATTTTAGGATTTATCACTATTTGCCTGCAGAGAAAGATGTCGACATGAGTCACGCAGAGTCAACGAGGTGCGTTCTCACCTCCTACTCTCCGGCGTGTACGCATATACACACTCCAGACCCAATCACCTCCCAGTTTGACAGGGATTTTTAACGTTGTTCTCGGAGCCCGTATCTATCTGTCAGCAAGGCTCAGCTAGGTCTTTGTTACAGGAAAGCAAAAACGACCAGGATCCTTCCCATTTCAGTTCGCTCTCGTGTTTCGATGCCCGCGTCGGAGACCAGCACGCAAAGGTCCTCGGTGGTGAAGGCATCGGTAGTCACTATTCCTTTCCATAGATTGATGACGTCGAAATAATGTTGCTGGCGTCAGGGCGTATGCGAGTCAGAGCCGTTCATCTCCATTACGTTCATGTCGATCTATCCCCAGCGGTAATCCCAGTTCTTGTACTGTCTGTGAGTATGCCGCAGAAGATGTCTTGGGCGAAGGTTTTGGCGGCAAGAAGGTAAAAGCTCAGGCCTCAGGGCCCGCCGGGATCAATAGACGTCAACAGCTCCGTACCGGTGTCGGGCTGGCCCTTCCGATTGTCACTCTAGACTGTTGCTTATTTCAATCTATGATATTCCCAACAGCGGGATGTTTCACACCTCTATCTTCGCTACAGCATAGAACGGGATCACAGGCCTGGCTAGGCGACGAGAATTTAATAGGGAACGACCTAATTGGATTTCACCAGTGCCTGGCGAGAGATCTCATCAGTAGTCGCACACAACTGACGAGACGATTTCTCACATCGTACAGTCCAACCTGCGTGTATAAACCTTTCCTCCAAACTCCACGACCGAGCCGAAAACGTGTTTTTGTTCCCGGCTTGACGTGACAATGAATGCAGGCGAACGTACACTCCATCAGGTACAGATACGCTGGAAGCACAGGTTCAGCTACGTCTTTGCCTCAGGAAATCAAAACGCCGATACGCATCGGAAGACCTTTAAGTGACGTGCCATTCGTTGCATGTTGCTAACATGGACGTGCGGATCGGACTGGATGCTAAAAGAAATGTGAGCAAGAGAAGGACCTGGGAAGACGCGACTCATTTATTTGCTCGTACCGTCTCTAGATTGCTCGAAGAGCGTCCTGAAGACTCCTGCTCTCTGGGGTGGCGAGCCTGACCTGTGAGTTATGGTAGGATCTTGCGCCACCTGCGAGTGTGGATGAAGAAGCCACCGTTCTGCTGTTCGCTCGCTGCTGGATCTCACCTCCAAAGGACTGACCATCACGTACGATTCGCCAAAGACCTAGCTTCGAATCGTTGCCCTAGAAACGACGACTAGCGGGTATTCCGATATGACAGAACGGGATAATTAAAAAGATAAAGATGAGCTGCTACTTGGGCACAGTTCCGTGCTACTGCATGTCGCAAAAACGCGATAGGAGATTTATCGATAGCTCATGGAACGTATGTCAAGCGGAGCATCATGTTTCAGCGACTGGCTATTCCACTAGGTATTGTTTCGTAAGTTTTATCCTTTGGACTTCTGCTCGTTCTAGGATCAGAGAATTTATAAAGGTAAGAAACAATTTACGTACTGTTCTATGCTTCTTGACCCAGTATATCGTTCACACGGAAAAGAAAGAATCGAGTAAGTGGATCCTGCCAAGACGAATCAGCATCAGTTGGAATCAGGCTTTATCGGAATCTGGGGTGATAGAAATGAGTTGCAAGGATCAATACCAAGTCTGGGGAAGTTCAATGTCTATCGGGTAAGGAGGTGGATAGTCAGATCCCTGCAAACTCATGCATCACAGCACCCGCAGTTCAGCGGCCGGGTGTTGCATGCGTAATTGCATCGTTGTTTTCGGCCGTTCGATTCCCATTGAGGGTCATGCGGAATATCATGCTGTCGCTTATCGGTAGTTGAACAACGGAAGTAAGAACGTGCGTATCCTTTGGTATTGCCTGACGTCTCTCTCGGTAAGATGGACATGTGGTCATATTCAGTACAGTAGCTACATGGAAGTATCTAGAATCATAATGTCAGAAAGAAGTCTAATCGTCGAGATAAAAAGGCGGACGTACAATTACGACATTATGGGTTCCTTTTCGTGTCACGGTGATCTCATCAGGACTCGCACGGAGCTGAAGAGACTTCGTACACACGAACCAGTACGCATAATATATGCAGTGCTCTCAAGCCCAATGACGAGGCAATCAAAGTGTCTTGACAGCGAGCGATACTGTTTGTCCCGCCAGTCCCTGCTACGTCAAAAGCCCATATCTAAGCAAATGTCAGCTAGGTCGTTGCCGGATGAAATCAAAGCGAACCATCGTCTGCGTGGAGTATACGTATTTCTTGGGCGCTTTGAAAAACCCCTTCTCATTTGTCGGGAGCTGTTATCATGGACGTGAGGACGGGACTCTAATAGGCGAATGAGCGAGAGCAAGGCCAGGTAAGGTATGACTTACTCAGTTAGACTGTATCTCGATTCTCCGGAAGAACACGACATTGTCCGCTGTAGTATAGTCGCCACGCTGTGAATAGCGGGAACATCTGGACATAGTGCACAGTGACAGGAGGTGCTACAGGAATACCAGGAGGTGGAGAGATAGCAGGCGATGGAAGAGGTTATCGCACGTCCTCGTGTTTAGGGTTTGGACCTGGTCTGGGAGAGATGAATATACTGGGTTTTCAATAAGAAGCCGCCGTCCTACCATTTGCGAGAGCTATAGCTCATTCCTTCAAATGTCCAGTTCTACTTTGGTCACTTTCCAAGAGCATCGGTTGGGTCCTGTCACAATGCTGTCGAAATGCTACTGCCTCGCTGCCGTGCGCCTTTCGCTCGCAGTATCCTTCGAACAGTGGATTCCGTCAGCTCCCCATGCGAAATATCTGACTATCACGCACCATTGGCCAAGGGCTCTCCTTAATCAGCGCGGAGTCAGCAGTCGCTGTTCTTCCTTTCCATTGGCATCAGAGTATGAGAAAGCCAAAGCTACAGGTCTTCATCCTGTTCTTATTCCGTCCGGAGTCATGGGCCAAGCAAATCAGTGTAATCGAACGTCAGCTGGCGAAAGTGTTGGTGACAAGAGGTAAGATCAATAGATGCAAACACTGTCGCATACGCGCTGGACGGAAAACCGGTCCGGGACTTACCTTGCTCGCTTCCGCCCAAGACGTAACCTCTTCGCTTAGTAGCTTGGGCGTTGCGTCCTTTCACTATCAGTTACGATTGTTGAATTTCGGTTCAACCTAAGCCATGACCGAATCGGACCCTTGCCGCATTTCAGCCAGATGAAACATCGTCATTTCACTGGAGATTGAACGGAGAACCAAATGCCGATGAGGAGTACGAACCTCAGAACAAGTACGGTGAGACGAGCGTCACGTTCATTCGATTTAGCTCCAATATGTTGACAGCAGCCACCATTCTTTAATCCTTCGATTCTACCCTGTGGAAATAGAGAAAACTCGCTGCAACATCGCCAAGATTGAAAGGTGATGTTCTCGACGCGCATATATTCGGTTATTAACTCATCCATGAAGAATTACATTGTACCAATCTATTGAAGATCGGCCATACTCCCCCCCGATTGAACAGCAAGCGGCCTCATCGAGCAAGCGGTCATGAATACAATGCCACCCTTGCCTTTCGGATACGCGCTGGATATTCCTTAGCTGAAACCGACACTTGTCACGACCCTGGAGAATGTTCTGTTTCCCCGTTGGTAGGGGGAATGATGACGTATACGTATGAGTATCCAGTACACTGGATAGCAGGGTGGAAGACTGTTACGAGGCATGAACTCTCCACGGTAGGACATGCCGGGGTGTTCTAACTATTGAAGGACATCGCTGATGGGTAAGACCAAGCATTGATGTTCCTTGTACGGTAAGACGACGCGTGCCTAACACCTTTAACAGTCCCTCGGGCCACGTCTGAAAAGTTTGCCACCTGTTTCTCGGCAAGTGCGTAAAAACTGAATGCGAAATGCAATCTCATAGAGGTTCGTTTCTTATTCTTGCGCGCTCTTCCTTTCTGATACGAAACTCTAGCGTAATTGAGACGTTGGCTCGAGTCTTGCTCCTTGAATGTATTCTCTTCTTGAACGGAGAGTTTTTTGGGAGCATAGCTGTGACGATGAGACTCCTCCATAAATATTGTCGCCTACAGGCTCTGAGAATCCATGGTACGTATTTATCATACAATCATACACCTCATTCTCACCATCGTCGGAATTAAGAGGCATCACCGAGATCAAGAAGCGCAGTATCACGTATTGAGTTTCTCTGGACAGTTCCCAAGAGATGGGAGCTGTTCTGATTCGGTTTGCCAGCTACATCAAATTTCTATCCAGGAAATAGAGGTTGATGACGGTTCGTTTTCATTATTCATTTCAACGAACCACAAAGACTGATAGGCTGTCTGTAGTATTACGCCGGATTTTTCTGTTTTTCGTCCATAACAATTTCTGGGGCATCTAATTATTATGCAGGCCGCTGTCGTACGTTAACATCTACAAGAAGAATCCGAGGCCCAGCTAACATTGGAATGCAGGTACACATCACCGCAGCACGGCACCTAGGATTCAAACCATAGCCGCCTATTAACGGCGGTGCGGCAATCAATGGTGATCATATGGACCTCCTGCTTGGCGCAAGGATGTCACTTTCTGAGCAGGATTGGGAGGTATTTGTGGTTCCTTGCGTGGATTCAGCGAAGAGGAGCCATAGTGAACGGCTTTCTGTGCCTTCAACGGTAGGTTTTTTCCATGTTTTTTCAAGCAGTTGTTGAACCTAGCACGTAGAACGTCGGCCACCGTGGGAGTAGAGAGAGGACCATGCGGATTTATGGTGCCGTTGGCATCATGTACCCGTATACATCAGATCTCATTGATGTATCTTGATGAACAGCCGGTGCTTCGAAAGGAGCGGCAATAGATATTCACACCGAGAGAGTGAAAGTCGTATCTCGGAGTGTAAGGTGATGACGAGCGAAAGCTTGACTCGGAAATGAATGGCAATCATATCAGAGGAGTGGCGTCGTCGAATCGCTCTTCACACACAATACACGTTGTGAGCCTCGTGATCGAATCACAGGGTGAATTCAATGTAACGTCCACGTGTGCACCGTGATGATGTTGTTCTGGTGCGGTCCATTCTGGCTTCGACCACGTCGACTCGAGCAGCTCTTCTCTACGCTTCCCCGAACAATATCTTGAAGACTTAGAAATAGAAAATTGTGCGTATAGTTCATCTACGGTCATTTTGAGTACTTACTCCGAGAACATTAACACCATCAAGTTGTATCAATTTGATTTGGAAACGCTTGCGCTCCGTTTTACGACTCCACAGACAACAATGGATTCCCCTCAGAGCATAGCTGCTATTTCGGACCAGAATGCGAACGTAATTGGGCCTTCAGACCCTCAAGGGGAGATAGTACACCCAAATGTCAGCTCTACCTCAGAAGACGAGGAACCCATCCTGGAGGCGATATCTGGTTCTTCGTTGGACGTGCAACCAGATTTATCCTCCACATCCTTGGTTGCAGGTTCTCATATTGACCCTGTCGATGAGCGATCAGCTAGTGATTCTGTTAGTGTTTCGGACGACGACAACGATTATGTTCAATGGTATAGAGATGACTGGGTAAGTGAGTCGGCAAGACAAGAGGGGCAGGAACTGATAACATATTCCAGGGCATCACTCTCCCAAGAGTCACCATCTCCGCGTTCACTGAGACCGGCCAAGCGGAAGCATCCATCAAGGTTCCAAAGCAACGATCCTATACCGGTCGAAGTCCCGTTATTACCTCCTCCCTTGCCGATACTCCCTGCGCTGCCCTCGGTGTTCAGGGTATCTTAGATCGATTGAATGCGACCCTAGGAACATCACACACCCTCGATACTCCATCTGTCTTATCCCTTCTCGAGGAGTCCATAGAGAAGAATTATGACTTTGGCACTATATGGCCATCTACGCCCGGTATGGAACACACATAGGGATAGCAACATCCAAGACGAACTCCGCAGACGTGACGATGAGGACAGGGAGATGCGACAACGAGCACTGGTAGGAAACGTGATCGTCAATCCGCAGTTGGAACCTCGACGCGTATGGGACCTGTACAGCAATCGCGTGGTGCCATATTGGATCGCTGGCGGTTTTCCCATGCCGATTTCACATGCTTGGGTTGATGAGAAGGATCGTGTGAATGCATTGACACCTATCAATGGGAAGGAGTGGCCTGTGCCAATACCGAGGGACACCAATCTCGATCTCATCCGAATCGAGATGCTGAATCTGGGAGTGGAGTACATGTGGCTGGATGTCCTCTGTTTGAGACAGAAAGGGGGGCCAAGGGAGGATCTGCGTGTAGAGGAGTGGAAACTGGACGTGCCCACAATCGGATTCATCTATCGGGCTTACAAGGTGGTGATCTACCTGAGTGGGCTGGGGCAGCCATTGAGTTTGAAGGAGGGTGACTGGGAGAGTGATCGGTGTTGGTTTCGACGCGCTTGGACAGTCCAGGAGGTCAGACAAACGGAAAGGATCATTGCTGGGGATACGACAGATGGACCAATGCATGCTGAGCCAATAGACGACAACGGGAACTACGAGACGGCCATGTTGACCAAGTTTCACAAGCAGCTGAAGTCATTGTATACACATGCGGATATATTTAGTGTACTGACAGCCATGCGGGATCGGGTATCGACGAATCGAATCGACAGAGTAGCCGGACTCGCACAGCCTATGCTGCCTTATACGATACCTGCCTACTATGAGAGTGGGTCTCTCGAGGATGCATGGACAGCACTGGTGAATACAACACACAGGTTCGACCGTGCGCTCCTTCTCTTTCAGTATCCTAGATTCGGACTCGGATGCAAGAAATGGAGGCCGACATGGGAACAGGTCATGACGGAGCCTCTGCCAGCATTTGTTGACTATTTTGGTGGAGTTCAGCATGATAATGAGACGGATGAGGACTGGGTTGATGGGCTTTGCATTGAAAAGGGGCTTCTGCGGGGATTGGACGTGGGATCGGCAGAAGGGGTTGATCGATGTGGACAGTTGGAGGTCAAAGATGTGGACGGGACGTCGCACACATTCAAAATCTGTGTCACCCACCAAATCCCAATACCTGAGGATGTGTACGTTTTACTTCGTGTTCAAGATCCATGGCGCGACAAGTTCAATAAACAAATATACTGGGCTGTTGGACGACGAATGCCAGATCAGAGGTTCGAGAAAGTGTCAATGTTTATGATGGACAACTCGAAAGAAGTAACGGGGCTCGCTGATCTCCAAGGCGTCATGGTAAAGTCTCGCAATGTACTTGCTTGATCGTACATCAGAACATCGATAGCTAGCATCAAACCAATACATTCATGTTTAGATGACCAAACTGAACATAATGTTAGTGAGCAGGGGATATCGTTAGATAAAATAGTGACCTACATCGCATGCAAAGAGTATTGAACACTGATATCGAAGTATACTTTGTAGTCACGTATAATGCCATAAGCTGTGCAGTCGATGACGCAAGTCACTCTGTGGTAAGGGTCATTGGGGAGGAACTGGGCGCTATTGGAAGCGAATGGATCGAAGTGCAGAGCACCTAGGAAATGGTGGAATAGATTGTACACATGCACGGTAATGTTAGGGTGACAAGGGTCCATCAGCAAAACCGAAGATTGATCTTTATTGTCTTTTCTGTCTTTTACAAGATCGCCAAGCCGAAAAAGACCCAATAACTGGTATCTTACTCAACTGAGGTACATAGTCCTGACAAGAACTCTCCAGTCTTTCTCAGACATACTTTCGCTCTCACAAGATCATCGGCTCTTACACCCAAGACCCGATTTCATAGTATAGATGTCAGATCCATTGTAAGCAGTACATATTCAATGTGATAGAAGCATGCTGTAGGGCACAATGAAACATAAAACCTAAACTTTATGAGCAACAGGGCACACATTAGCCAACAATCATTGCGCTGTTTTCATCCACCAACTCATCGTCCTTGATGCCAGAACCAGCGTCACTGTTGACAGCGGCCAGCACATCCACACCCTCGCTGCCAGTGCCATCATCATCAGCTTCCTCTTCCCCATCGCTATCACTGTCACTTCCCTCAGAACCTGAGCCTGACTCTGGCTCTAGTGGATCCAACTTGAAAATGATGTCTGGTTCTTCTTCCATGAGATCTGGTGTTATAGTGTTGGCAGATGTTGAGATCTTGCGCTTCTTCCGTGATGTGCTCGATTCGGTGGCTGTCTTCACATCAGTCAAGAGAGTGTTCCACTTATCCTGGTCCCAGGACTCGAGTGTTGCAAGGTATACAGACACCCACTTCATTTTGACACTCTTTTTCCTCACATTCTTTCCATACTTTGCATGCTTGGCAGGGCTAAGGGCATACTCCTCGGTAAGATCATCATAGTTTTGAAGCGAGAATGCAGGTGCATTGTTCACAAATTTGCCGGTGGACCACATGGAGATTGTGTGTCCAACCTTGATATTATGTTAGTATCAGCCTGGCCAGAAGCGGTATGACACTGAATTCCTCACCACCTGTACTGTGAGCAGTAATGCCCCCTTAGGGAATGGAATCATTGACAAGTTGTCCATTGTCTCTGGCAGGGGAATGAAGTGGGCGTCAGCCATCACACGTATAATAAATTCATGACAAAACATGCCCTAGTACCAATCAGCGACTGTCCAAGTTTAAGAAACAAAGCAAAAGCTCAAAAAACATACCGCTCGCTTCAAGCCATTCTGCCTCCAGTCTTTCCACATGTAAGGCGGTGTCAGCTGCATGTCCTTACCTGGGGCTGTCAGAGTCATGAGCCACGTCATGTACTGACCAATATGTTCTGCTGTCAAGAGCTGGTCACTGTGCTCTATGATGAACACCTTGACAACATTTTCAGCCTCTGTACATATTTCGTGATGAAAATCTGTTATGCAATAATTGGCCTGGTGGCGAGCAAACAGTCAGCGATGATTTCAAAATTAAAGAAGACTTACCAAACCCATCCAGGCTCCCTTCTCTGCAATGCCATATTTTCCGGACCCAAACTCCACGTCTATGGCCTCCTGCACGTCCTCAGCTGTCAGCGAAGCCCAAGGCTTCGAAGACCATCCCACTTTCTCTCGAAGGTAGGGTACCATTTGCTTGCTGAAAGCTTCCTGGGTTCCATCAGGTAGGTGGTTCATATTCCATTTTTTCTTGCCGCTGCGTACTTGTGTTGCAGTCATGTTGGCTGGAACCGGGTCTGAAATTTTCAGCATTGTACTCTGCATGATAGATGTTCTAGCTTTTGACTAAAGAGCTGGAGAGATATGCACCTGGGAACCGGTGACCTTGCAATCCACTGCCTGAGCCGGTACCTTCACAATGTCGATGAACTCGGGCTTGATGTCTTCATGATCTTCAACCATGCCTCCAGCTTGTACAAGCGAGTCATTGTCAGGCCGGGCCAGCACTTGAACAATACATTCACAGTGAGAATTTCAGCAGAATGAGTCACTGCGACATACCTTTTTTGCTAGTCAAGCGCATCTCCTCAGCCTTTTTCTTCTCCCAGTTCTTTCCGAGTGGACCAGACATTACAATTTCGGAGCTTGCTGTGGCTTTTGACATCACCTTGGATCTTGCCTTGGATCTTGACAACTTCTTTTTCTTGGCTGGTTGGGCAGTGTGCATGGGCTCTGGCTGGGTACCTGCGGTTGTGTTCTCAGGTCCATCGTTATCTGATTCAAATCTATAAAGTCAACATGAGAGCTCAGTTTCGCATACCCGCTCAAGCTGAGCCTAGAAGACGTACACATTGGCAGTCTCACTGGCAGCACTGTCAGTACATGTTGCCTTGCGCTTGAGATTTGGGGTTTTTGCAATTGTAGGCGGCTCCATGGGTACATTCTGGATGGTGAGTGCAGGTGTTCCAGTTCCATTGTTGGTAAGTCGAGCAGCAGCAATGGAAGCACGAGCAGAGACCTTCGCTGGCTTTGGCTTCTGTTTTTTTTTGGTGGCCTTGGCTGTGTTAGCAGTCACATCAATGTCTCGGTCGTCTCAGTGTTCAATTGACCCTGAAAGATTGCCAGGATCATGTGGAGGCACGTATGCATCAGATTTCTCATCTGAACCTTTGTTGCCATGACCCACAATTGCCGCTTGCATGCGAGATAGCTCTGCTTGAGGATGGTGAGCACACAAGCTGGACTAATCCAAGTTTGCTGAACTTACTTTGCCTCATAGTACTGGTTCTTCACTGTCGCTCTGGCATTTCCTCCTCTGCTGGAGCACTACCTCTGTTCTGCACCACTGCCAAAGTATCGTCTCCACCCTGACTGGTCAAGTCTTCATTTGCCAGAGTCGTGGAAGAATCAACTGTGATATAAAGGTGAGGGGTAGCTTAATGAGAAATTACATGCTAACCTAGCTGTCTTGCAGATGAGCTGTTCTTCGATGACTTGTTTTTCCCAGTGCCAGGGTGATTGGCTGTGAGATTCTGTTGTACATCTTCTCATCGAAGCCTATCCTCGATATCAGCAACAGCTACCTTTTCCTTATCCCTCTCTTGCTGTGCTTTTGCTTGGTCCTCTTTTTTCTGCGCTTTTTTTTTGAGTTTCTCCCCGATTGTTTCTGTGTCATTGGGATGTTCCCAGTCATCGATAACTCCAGGATGCTGGCACTTGTTCGCAGTATGAAGCAGCATTTTCTCTGGCTCAGCTGCAAGACTGGCCATACCAGGAGGAAGGACGAGCTTTTTTCTGCTGCGTGTGGTCATGGTAGTGGGAGGGAGGGGGGACAAAGAGCGTCGGCAGAATACAGTGTTGCTGGCTGTCAAACTTTTTTCCAAGTTGACTTCCATGCTGATAAATCATTGTTGTTCAAGTTGCCATCCTGTTTGCAACTCCATACTTCAAGTTCCTTGCCCATTTTCCTATGACAAGATCTGTCAAACCATGGACAATCCCTTGCAAGAACAAGAACCTGGGGTGTAACCACTACTTTGCCACATCCAACGGTGTCTCGATCCACCTTGCATCGTGTCAATTTTGCCGCATCTTGTTTGGGCCCAGGGCTTATCAGCAACATCATCAATCATGGCATTCACCCAGTCCAAACTCACCAGATGAAGCCGATCCTGTGGATGTTCCTCCCAACAATGCTGGCCATTTTGATGCCCCACCCATTGCACCGCTCTATAATCAAACAGAGTTCTTTGAGTATCATCCAACTGTGAATGGTATGCTGTCCTCGATGCTATATGACTGAGACTGACTATTGTCCAGGCAAACCATGCGACATGGATGGCCATATTCTTCCCAATGGAACTCCTCCTCCTCCGTTTCTTCATGGGCCTGCCAATGACTATACCCCTTATGACCACCATGCATCATTTGAGCTCGCAGACCTGCTGTACCGCCATACTCAGATATCTGCTGATCAGCTCAATGACCTTCTCCAAATCTGGGCTGCAACGATGTCTGCAGGTGGTGATCCACCCTTTGTGAGTGCCGATGACTTGTACCAGACTGTTGATGCTACCGATATTGGCAATGTGCCTTGGCAATCATTCACAGTCTCTTACAACGGTGAGATGGGTGTGGGGGAACCGCCAGCCTGGAAGACTGCCCAGTACGAAGTTTTTTTCTGCGATCCTTATGCCATGCTGCAGAATCAGCTCGGGAATCAGGATTTTGCCAATGAAATGGATTTTTCACTGAAGAGGGTCACCGATGCTGAAGGCAAGCACCATTACAAAGATTTCATGTCTGGAAATTGGGCATGGAAGCAGGCAGTACATGATGCTTTTATCCATAGTGTGATTTCCACTGATACTTTCCAGGACCATATCTCTGATGATCTTGGTCTGGAAGATATAACCTTTGTCCCTGTTATTGCAGGCAGTGACAAGATGACCATTTCCATGGCCACAGGTCAAAATGAATATTACCCAGTCTATATCACAAATGGGATCATCCACAACAACATATGGCATGTGCATCGTGATGGAGTCTCATTACTAGCTTTCTTATCGATTTCCAAGAGTACGTTTCAGATATTCCTGCTTTACTTAATGATTGCAAGCTCACCATTATCTTTTCCAGCAGACCATGAGCATCAGGATAGTGCCGAGTTTCGTGCATTCCGCCGTGAACTCTTCCACGGATCGTTACGTGAGATATTTGAGTCGCTACATGTGGGAATGGAGACTCCTCAGATCTTGCGCTATGGTGATGGCCACTATCGACGGACGATATTTGGACCAGGACCGTATATTGCTGATTACCCAGAACAAGTGTTGTTGGCATGTATTGTACAGGGATGGTGTGCGAGGTATCTCTCTCTCTGTGTCTCTGTGATCTCAATTGGCTTTCAATCTGATACTTTATGATAATAGGTGTACGGCATCACATTACAATCTTGATGGCCCAGGAGGACGACGTACGCATGAGCACACTGCTGCCTGCTTCCACGCGATGTCTTCAAAAGAACTGTGGGACAACTATGGCATTATAGATGGAATTATGGTGCATATGATATTCCCATGAGATGTTCACTCATCTGATCCCTTTTCTCCTATTTGACAGCCCTTCACATCACATTTTCCATGCACTGATATTCACGAACTTCTCTCCCCAGATCTACTACATCAGATCATTAAAGGCATGTTTAAAGACCACCTAGTTACCTGAGTCGAGGAGTATATCAAGACGGCCAATACTCCACCGGAAGCTGCTGCAATTCTAGCAGATATTGACTGTCGGTAGGTTTGATATTACTTTCTAGAAACGTGCTAATGATAGGGCTCTCTCAGGATTGCAGCAGTACCTCCCTTTCCCGGTTTGCGATGATTTCCTGAAGGCAGAGGGTTTAAGCAGTGGACAGGAGATGACTCAAAGGCCTTGATGAAGGTAAGGATGCTGCTATAATCCATGTATATGGTGCTTAACGAAGTCTTTATTCAAATAGGTATACCTCCCTGCGATTGCAGGACATGTGCCCCCCCAAATGGTGCGGGTATTGGCAGTGTTTATGGAGTTTTGCTACTATGTTCGACGCTCGGTGATTGACGAGGATACACTTCTCAAGATTGATGCTACTGTTATGTTATTCCATAAGGAGAGAGAGATCTTTCACACTGTTGGAGTGCATAAGGATGAGGTTTGCAGTGATAGTACCCATGTGGATGCATTCTCACTACCCCAGCAACATGCACTGTCACATTATCGACATCTGATCCAGGAGTTTGGTGCGCCGAATGGTCTCTGCTCATCGATAACAGAATCCAAGCACATCAAGGCTGTGAAGGAGCCATGGCGACGCTCGAATCACTTTGAAGCTCTTGGGCAGATGCTTCTCATCAACGAGCGTCTAGATAAACTTGCAGCTGCATGGGTGGACTTTCAGATGTGGGGCATGCTCAAAGACTCACTTTTCAGCTCAGTCAGTGAGATGGCAATGTGACCGCATTCTCCAGATATCAACGAAGAAGATGATGGTGATGCAGTCGACTCACCTGATGTTCTTGCAAAGGTCAAGTTAGCTCGGACTCCTGGTAATAATTTCTCACTCATAATAATACTACTGTCTGATTATCAAACTACAGTGCCAGCAGCCAAGGCGCCATGGAATCTTTCACTGCTTGTGCAACGACTTGGGTTACCTCAGTTGCCTGAACTCATACAACACTTTCTTTATGAACAGACTACTGAAGAACTTGACATTCCCCTGGAAGATGTTGAGCTCCGGCACTGCCCCCAGTATCATGGAAAATTTACCGTCTATCCTTCGTCAGTTGCAATGTATTATGCGCCAAGTGACCTCTCTGGACTTGGGGGTCTACATCAGGAACATATACATGCAATGTCTGCCTGGCGCAGAGATGGAGCACGCTACAACTGTGTGTTTTGTGAGGCTGATGGTGATAGCAAGGGGTTTCGAGGGCTCCATGTTGCATGTGTGTGGCTCTTCTTTAGTCTTCGGCATGAGAACAAGTACTACCCATGTGCTCTGGTCACCTGGTTCTCATCGGTTAGCAATGAGCCATGCCCCGAGACTGGAATGTGGATAGTATGGCTGGATTTAGACGCTGCTGGGAAGTGTATCATGTCAGTTGTTCATTTAGATTCTATTCTTCGAGGTGCACATTTGATTGGGGTAACAGGCAAGGAACGGGTGCCTAAAGGTCTGAAGCCTAGCGACAGCTTAGATATCTATCCTACATTTTTTGTAAATAAGTATGTGGACCATCACACCCATGAAATAGCATTCTAGTATGATATACAGCGTGTGATCATCAGTATCCACAGCTGTAGGTACTCTTCGCAGTCTGAATTCTGAGGAATACAAGTCGGAAATCTACTACAGATAATAAGGCTAAAAAGTCTTCATGAAGAAGACTCTGTACTACTAAGATCTATAGTACATTATGCAAGAGAAATGAAATCAGGAAGATCATATAAGACCTGAAAAATCAGATCAGGAGGGTCTATATAAGATCAAGCGGGCATAAGACTTGCGGATCAAGACCAAGTCTGGTAAGACCGATTCTGGGTTTTGCTGATGTCAGGGAGTTTTCTGGTTGAAACTCCTGTTAGGTTGGTCCAAAGGAAGTGTCGTATTATACCCATGCGACGGTGCATAGAAAGATCTGAAATCCTCCTGCATGACTTTTGATGACTTGTTGCTTGTGTCTCAGAGCATGTTCTAAGTTGGCAACCAGGCGATTATGGTCATACTGGTGTACATTGAACCAGTTGTAGATGTATGTGATGAATATCATGCTTGCTTCTGAAGATAGATGAGTAGAGATATATCAAGAGAAAGGCAGGTACACTACCAATACTGTGACGGTGATGATGGTAGCTTGAAGCATGCTATTGAAGATATATGAGTAGAGATATGTCAAGAGCAAGATGGGGACAGTACCAATATGGTGACAGCAATGATGGAAGCTTGAAGAGTGCTGCTTAGTCGTTAGAAGAGCCCTGGAGGAGAGGTAGAGGGCGCTTAGTCACTGGAATAGTCGGGACGTGGTAAGGGAATAAGAAGAGACTACAGGATACAATATTGTAAGGCAGCAAATCCAATAAAATGTAAATGCAGGTAGAAGCAAAGGGATCGAGTGGACGTACCCAGTTCTATGCACACAGTATATCCGCAAGCTACTGGGATGACCCAAAGTGAATCAGCTGTTGTATCACAGATCCTAAACGATGATCAAGGGTACATACTGGACGATACATGTAAGGTCAGAGTGAGAGGCAATCCTTCAGAGAGGGAAGGGACATGGGCCAGAGAGGTTCTCAATGGTGAGGTAGCATATTGCTATTTGCACATTGTGAAGAGATGTGGGAGGGAGTTACATGGGAGAACAACACTTATTCACCCGAACCGGTTTGTACGATAAAACCATTCATTAGATGACAAACTGAATAAATACATTGAAGGAGGCCTGTAATAAAGGAACATTAGATGTGTTCCATGCACAAACATGTAGACTCACATATATACTACAGAAAGGACACTTCCAGACCCATTTTCAAGAGAGATTACCAACCAGGGGTTATGGGCACACATACATTTAAAGGATCGGAATGGTGCAATGTTAACCTACTAACAGATGCACACTTGATCATGTTCTGATGACAGAGTAACATATCGGCAATGTAAGCAATATCAGCATCACTTTGTAAGTCCCAACATATGAACATGATGTCAACCAGATGAGGAAGAAACCTGGAATTGGCACGTAGCTCGCTAAAGAACTGTGTGCAAAAAGATGGGAGTGTGAGATGAAGGTTCTGCAGATTGGGAAGATGCTGCAATATCCTTGTGATAGTGTTGTCCCAGTAGTCGAAACCATCCACAGAATCCATATAGGACAGTGAAAATGAAGTGATACCATACTCTGGCAATGACAGGTGGGGCCAGATAACAAAGGGACTGCCTTCGTAGCACAGCAAAAGTCTACAAATATTATCAAGATGCATGATTGACCACATGTCTGGCAATCGATGGGGGGGTACCACCATCGTGCAGAGTAAGGCTCATGACAGAAGGTAGTTCAACAACACCATCAAAGTCTCCAACATTGGCATCACAGGTGATATCTAAAGAAGAGACACTGATCATGTGCAGCAGCAGATCAAACACTGTGGTTAACTGATTATAGAGGTGGACCTTGAATACCTCCAGGTTGAGGAATGTGGTGGGCAATATGGTGAATGACTGAAGGGGTACGTCAGCTAAGGCTAACGATCGAAGGTTTGGAATGAATGAGAAGGCCGAGATGATGGGGATTGAGGGTGGAGTGGGTATGGAACTGACAATAGACATAGAACTAGAATCATTTACGATGAGACTATTTACATCCCCTAGAGACCCTGCACAGACATCTAGCAAACACCAGACTGTAATAAGGGCATCCATTGAAAAGGAACACCATTGCCAACACCTGCAGAGGATGTATTCGAGGAGGGGATGTCCAGCGATATGAATGCCATGCGCAACAATGGTTACATCGATTAAGCAAACCGAAGTATGGAACATGTGTGTATCTAGCACATGCAATGCGTGACGACTAGAGGGAGTCACAGAAAGATGCAATGTGACACTCAATACGAAATTCAAGCGTACATCAGACCAGAGTGAAGGTATAGACAGACACACTTTGCACCACTGACAACAAACCTGCATCCATCTCCACAGGTTGTCTGTAGTAGAGACACACACATTAAACCCGGCCTTTCTTCTGTACATGAATATTTCTCTCAGTAATTCTGGAGGTAAAACATGGACAGGATGCATGATAGCCTTGATAGAACCAATGTCCTTTTCGGCTGTGACAATCTCCCAGTGGAGTCTGAGGTGCATTTTTTTACAGTTGTCAAGGGTCTGGTATAGGCTAGCAATGTTGGAGGTGCAGTGGGTGAGAGCCATTTGTAGGGAGAGCTGCTGGTTGATGGTGGGAGGGATATTGGTGGATATGAGCAGATGTAAATCGGATGGATCAACAGGATGTAAGGTGCATGGAAAAGACATGGTGGATGGACTGTCCACATCATCTGCAGTATACAGAGTATACACGGACATGCTGCATAAAGGTTGAGATTTCATTATCCGATGTTAGTATGAGGCCAGACACGTACAACTGATGTAGTAAGCACAAAGAACATTTGATCACTTGCGTTTAATTTCCAAACACATGCGTGCATCTTCTTGGGGTTTGCGTTCGACCTTTGGAAGTGCATGTGACTTCTTCGTGAGATTTATCAACAAAATACCTTCGTTGAAGGACCTCTTCACCCCCTGGAAGTCCCTGGAAAGTTCAAAAAGGTAAGGTTTTCATGCACATTCTAACATTCAGTAGCACTGTGTTGAAGGGCACTCTTTTTAGAGCTAAGCATATGCCATTATACTATGATTATAGCGACACCATGCTATTCAATGGCCTTCCTGAGTCATGCTGATCTCATGGGAGTCTATGAGACATCTCCAGAGACTTGGAAGAAGTAAGTACATGTTCAAGATGAAGGATATTCATATACAAAGCAAAAAAACTCATCCATGTTCACTAAAACATGTACTAGTGAAATGCAAACGAACATGGTTTGACTTCAGTTGAATGCAAATGAATGCAAGCTTGCAAATGGCACATGCAAAATTCTCCTGGCCCTGCTGAGTGTAGACATTTGTGAAAGTCATCCAGCCTGTTGCATTTTCATACCATTCAAAGAGTGTGAAAAATCTGAGTATGAGATCCCATGGCGCATTTGCTCAGCATCAAACTCTGTGTCATTGCTGTCGGTCTCAGCATGCAGGAGGCAGCAAAAATGGAGAGTTGAACCTCGAATTCCTTGATTCTGCTTGTACATACAAAGCTTTGACTCACTTAGAGGGCGAGCCACCATCTTCTGAGCCAAACCTGGACAGCACTCGCAAACTATGTGTGAAGCACTTGAGTATATTAAGGGCATAGTGTACAAGAATACACTAACCTTTCCCACTTCAACGAATTGCAGGGAATTTTGGTCTTCCAGGATTCTTTTGGTTCTGTTTGAGTTTTCAAAGAACCTATCCAAAAAACTGAACAACAATGATGAGGATATATACACAAGAATCTGTGAAGTCAAAATTCTGCATGGAGGTGTATACTTGGCCCTAGGATATATTGAGTGATGAAATTCCTGAGGAAAGAGAAATATTTCATACTCAACCTATAGTACCCATGTGTCGCTCAGAAGAAGTCGGAACAGATCTTGCTAGAGCCTGCCATGCTCTCCGGTGATGTGCTCAGTAACGGCAAGTGGCAAAAGACTAGTAGGTGGAAATGATCTCCAACTGACACTAAACCTCTCACAACTCTACACTATCACCAATGTATTGAATTTGGGTGTTTCGAGTACAATAGAAGCACTCTGCAGACTCAATAATCAAGGGATGTTGTTCAAAAGACATTTTATTCATTACTAGTGAGTTTTACAAGTGTACTACTCACACTAGTGGGGTGGGTAAGACACAATTGAATGAATGTGACTTGGTTTTGAGCTACTGCGCTCGCTAGGACTATGACTGCTTCGAAATATTGGCTCTCTTGGCCCTGTACTACTTCCTACAAGTGATCTTCACCTGACTAGTTCGCACTCTTGGCTTACTAGTGGCACTCTTGGCCTAAGAATAATACTTTAACTTTGAGAAATTGCAAGAATTACTTCAAAACACTCTTGGTCTTTGCAGGACACAATAGTATTGCTCAAAAGGGACTTCAATTCACTCAATACTATAGGTAACTTAGCGACTAGTAGCTGCTTCATTGAGGTTAAGCACAAAAGCCTTTAATTGAGGGCACTAGACTCTTGCTAGTCACTCACAATTGCAGGGATGGCTTGCCTCCCCGTGCGAGTGGCCATTCTACTACTTATATACTGTAAAGAAAGGTACAAAGTGACACAAACAGCTACACTAGTGGGGTATTTTCGGTACTGATTTCTTGGCTAGGTCCGAAATATCGCGCATAAACACAAAATGGTCGGTCTAGAAATTGCTATTGGATGACTAGTGAGCCACAGAGCTCAGCTAATGGTTTAATCTCGCATTCTTTGACCCAGCAATGTGCCACTAGTGCCGGAGATGAACAACTAGCCGCACCCTCATGCTTGCAACCATAGTCAGCCGTGATTGAAAGCGCAGCCAGGCTATACTAGTGCTGATTGTAATAGATCTGATCACACTAGTCGGATCTGGGCATAACATTAATCCATTGCTAATTCATTTCTAAGTCCTGCTTTGAGATTGCCACATGATTAGTTAACCTGACTCAGGTGTTTATGCCCTGATCAGCCCACTAGTGACTGAACTTCACGAGATCTGTGTATCCTGCTTCTTGTTTGGTGCACTAGTCATGTTACTTGTCTACTAGTGGCCTTATATTCATTAGTCCAGCTAGTATTCAAGTTACTCGTATGGCCGGCTGATAGATTTGACCCACTAGTGGTATCACATCTAAGTCCTGGCTTCACTAGTCGCATACTGCTGTAACTATCAGCTCGAAGCCTCAGCTATAGTCCTTTTATTATCACTAGTATAGGATAGATATGCAAATGTATTGTTACAAAATCGCAAAATCTAGGTGTGAACGCATAGATGGCATATCACCAGTGCATAGCAAAAGCAGAGTTTCTACAAATGGTCAAAACATGAAACCTACTAAATAGTAAGACAAAAATGGATAGCCCAAACTCAGGGTATACCTGTCTCTGTATCGAATGATCCAAAGCGTACAAGTCAAGGTCGAAACGTTCATATCCCAAGAAGCCCTCACGTGCCCTTCTAAGTCGACCTGAGGCATGCTTCCTCCCCAGTCACCAATGCGAATGCCTGTAAACAGGTTCAACCAAGGTCCAGACAAAAATGCAGAAGCAACATACCACATCATGTAAATATATCCATCATGGATGCTGCATACCAGAAAATACAGCACAACATTGTACATTTGGTGCTCTAAGCAGTTGTGAATTCTTCTGGAAGCTTGACCATTGGTGACACAAGTAACGAAGAAAAGAATTCATATCAACCTACCTGTTCTCTCCTGGTGAAGCTTAAAGTTGTCCACCACACATACACCCTGAGAGACGGTGTGTTGAAAGTGTAAGGTTCATGTCCTAGACAGAGCCTGGGAAGATGTTGACATGCTCTGAAAGCATTCACATGTGTATTTTTGCGAAATGTATTAATACATACATTCTATAATATTAAGTTACTGATGCAGAGAAGAAATACCTAGAGCACAGTGTTTAAGGTGCAGGCAATGAGATGCCTTGAGTGACGCTAGGTGGAGCGCATGGCTTAGCTTGAGAGTGATACTAGATAGGTCACACTATGTTTAAAGTCCCAGTGCTCGACACTGAGTGCGCTGACAGTGCATACAATATGCGCACTAAGAATAGAACCGAAGAAGCTTGTGAGATAATTAATACTTCATGCAACATTGATCTATGACACACAAGGCACTGCTGTACTGGCAGATGCCGCTCTAGACCTTAGAATGTCAGAATGCGATTAAATCCGAGGTTTCTGGCTTCGGCTGAAGCGCACGAGACCTAGACAAGGAGCTGGTTGCCCTAGATACCCTAGAAATCACTAGAAGATATTATTCCGAGATATGTGAGCTGTGCAGTATGTTGCAACTCTGAGGATATACCAAGTAACAGCCATACACATGCAGAGCACTGCTAACTGACTTCGAGTCACGGAGAAACCAGGGTCTGGCCCCAGGTTGGAGCTCTGAGTAACCCCCAAGCTATGGTGTGATGACAACGACACACGTGGGACCCAGGAAACGGAGTTCCGCAACCCAAATAATACTATATATGCTTGTACTAATTTGTAGGACATAGACTAGATAAATAGCGCAGTGTAAATTGTAGTATACAAGTTTCGGACCCCCGTTGTAGTCACGCACAAGCCCTCAGCTTGTCGCTCTAGCTTCAGGAGTAGTTTGTAACTTTGAGCAAGAGAATATACCTAGCATTGATATCATATCGAGTGAATTGAGTTGCGCGCGAGGCATAGAAAGCTAACACAGCACTTGTGTGACTGTTAATTGGTTGGGTGACTTGCACTCTAACCTGAGAAGAAGAGTTTAGTGTCATTGAGGATGCACTCTTGTGCTTTGAGGGTTTCTTGTGATGCGAGGCACTACAGGTGGCAGAGGTTCAAACCCTTTGGCTTGATTAGTGCTCGCTTGAGGGTATATATTTTCCAAGTGGCATAGGTTCAAACCCTGTGGCTTGTGGATGGGGGTTTATAAGGTTTTCTGTGTCTCTGGATCGCATAGGTTAGAATCCTGTGGATCTATGATCAGTTGGGAAGCTTGAGCACGTAGGTTTGAATCCTGTGGCTTTAGTGGAAGGTTTTGTGAAGTGTTTCTGCATGGAGCGTGAAGCTTTGAGTTGTGTGTTGTGTGCTATAAGTCGTTTGAGGTCATTCCATGTGTCACTCTAGACTTTGTGAGGGTTTTGTGTATGTCTCTCGATGTTGCGTGTATTGTATTACACCTTGCCTTGAGGCCCAGCAACAACTGTTGCTCCTCTTGTTATTAAAAGCCTTTGGACTTAGAGAGATTGAGGTACTTGACACGCGCTACTGCTGTACTTGTGTATCTTATATTTTGAGAGTTTGGTTCTCATGTTTCTATCTGCTTCTATCGCATCAGAATCCCCCACGAACTTGAGGGTTTGTGTGTGTAGTGTTGGGTGTGGGTGTGATCAGTGTCTTCGATGCTGTTGCATTTCTAGCTTGCATGCTGATGAGCCTCCAGGCTCTGTATGCTCAGAATTCGCAGATTTTATGCACTAATTACCGCTCCTGTCCACCCAACGGACTTTCAGCAAACCAAAGATTGCACACAAGTTGATACTACTTTCATGCTATGGCAACCACTCCTCATGTGCTTTGTTATCCATCCCATCTCATTACGCATCATAATTGCTGTATTCCATCATGGCAAGGCACCTTTGATCACCAATCACCCTAAAACAGAATTGCCACATCACTTCCCATCGGCACATTGACACGTCAATCAATCACTTAATGAAATACGTGATTGCTGCAGCCACTCATCCATCCACGATATTTCGAGCACATGGCAACTACAGACCGCGTTTTACTGAGGCTGTTACTTTTCCAAGACTTCGAATCGACGTAGACCCAAGCATACGCTTCAGTACAAAAGCCATACCTCACCAGTCCGGAGCTAAACAGCACCTAATGATCTGTTCATCGCTCCATAAAACCACATGGTTTCCATCCATACACGGCAACGTCGACAAGTTGCTGTTACTTTAGAAGTCAAAAGACCATATGTTGGCCATGGATTTTACTAAGCCATGGCCTTACAACCTGACTAAGTCGCTCATACTTACTCTATTTATAATTTTGCACTTGTAGTATAAAAACTAGCTAGAAAAATGTCGTTTAGATAGCTTACCTGGAGCATAGATCGCAGCTTACCCCTACACATTGAGTTTCTCTCTATCATCAAGTCTACGCTACGTTTATTACCGTTCTATGGCAATACACCGTTTACCCCAGCATATTCCTGATTGCAAGACAACTCTTAAGCTCACCAGAGTTATTCCATGGTTTTTGACTGTGAAGAGTCATTTGACACTCACTCTTCGCTCTTGACACTATTGGTACATGCTCATATTGTGCCAATATGTGATTGCTGCGCCATATCTTGCCCACATTTATCTTTTATTGGCCGTTATTGTTTCAACTTCACCAGCATAGGATCATTTCACATTTTCACTTTCACCATCATATCGTCGCCCACTTGGGTAGTCTCCGAGTAGACTTAGGATTGTTTTCACATAAGTATAGGACCAGTTTCAGCATAGTTTTCATATAGGACAGTCCCAAGAGTGGACTTGAAGGTGAGTTTTGACATAGGATAGGATCACTTCAGCACAAGACCAGTTTCGACATCAACATCAGTATTTCTGTATCGTTTAGGACCAGTACCCCGCCATCGCCCATATATTTCCATTCTCGCTCTCTTATCGCCGATTTCCATATTTCCACATTTATTTCAACACTCTGCACTCAGTACTTTGTTTCATGCTTCGCCCACTTCTATCAACCATTGTTCCATGTTTTCACATCGTTTCCCCACTCCCAGACTCAGTTTCACGTGTCTATTACTGTTCTCTTTGCTCGCTTCACTAGGATTGCCATCTAGCGACGTTTTCTAGTATTTTCTCACGTTATCGCTTACAGTTTCATGGTATTCACATCATACCCATTACCATCCCCTCTCGTTTCGAGAGATCCCTACCGGCTTACAGCCAAAGCTTCTAGTACTCGACTACCAAGCAGTACTACTTCGCTGACTGAAAAGTTGTAGTGTATACTTGCGTATAGAGGAATTGATTGACTGCACGGAGGTGCCCCAAACCCACTCGCACACATGATCACCTTGATTGCCATGTTACCACGTTAATTTCCCAATCTTGTTCCTGAGTTGGTGTTGCCATTGCCATGGAAGTCTAGGCTCATCAACGCACAGAGTCTCTTCAATGTGTGCCACCACAACTCAATTCCCTCAATATGCCACACTCAAGCACAAGTAAAACAAAGGACCAGGAAGAAGAGACAATAGAGCTGATCACCCATTCATGCATGAGGAATCAGTTATCATTATCGATGTTCGAGCCAACCCCACCTTCTCCAGTTACAACCACATCTTCCCCCATGGTAAAGACTATACTATGTCATGGCAAACCCATGGGCATGGTCGGAATGCTATTAGGTGCAGGGCTCACATCTGGAATACATCATGTCTTCCTTGCCTTTCTACATGGACATGATGTGCAAGAGCAGTTCTGGATCAAGAACTCCTCCAATGCACTTAGTACACTTGTACATTGGCTCTGTGCAAGTTCAGTTTCGATATTGCTTACACAGCTCATGAGTGCATTTTTGTCAGACACAGGGACAGACTTACAATGATGACAGATTTGGCTGTTCCTGTGCTGCAGACCCTTTACTGTCATCATTATGGACCTACTCTTGCAAGCCCTAACCCTTGTATCTGTTCTTGCACCCAATGCCCTTGAGGTCAGCTCAGGTTCTCCAAGGAACAACATCATCTCTGTCCCAACTGTATCCTTCAGCAATGGAGATGCCTGGACAATGGGTGCGATGACTAACTGTACTTTTACCATGACTGTAGCCTGGGAGCGGATCCTTTCATGCTCCTTCCAATCTGACTCACTCATTGAGTGGAATGTGCCTGCAGGCTGTGGTAGTGCATGTAATTATACCATCAAGTATGCCGCACCGGCTCTACAGTGTTCAGATATTGGTCAAGACAAGATACTTCACAATGGCTATGGTTCTTCATGCCCCTCTAACCCTTCTGCAATCCTCCAGAGTACAAACAGCACCATAGACACTGCAGTGTACAATGCTACAACCTCCACCATCATTGACAGCATGTGGAATTTTACCATGGCATGGCGCACATATCATGATTCCCCTGAGAACATCACTGTTGCAGGTGTTCAGTGCTCTTTCTATAACTCTACACAGTGAGCTGTAGTTTCCTTTATCAACAACACAGCATTAATCTCTCCCAGCATTATTTCCTAAAATGACCTTTTCTCTATCAGCGACATTATTTGGGGCTGCCTGAATGGTAGCATTCCAGTTGCAGGACTTTCCACTTGTGCAAGCTACATGGTCATTATGGGGTGGCTCTGCAACCAGCTAGATGGAGCGATAGAATTCATGAGTGTCGGGGACCAGCAATGGTTCTCTGAGACCAAGGTGTTGACAAGTAACCTCTTCTTGATGAATGAAACCGCATGGACATTTAGTCCAAATCCCTCAAATATGAGCTGTGCCCTGGAGGAAGTCATGATGAACATGACGGTTGCGTTGATGAGTTCAGAGAGAGAGATGATGCTGGTGGAAGCATCAGTGGCACAGGACCGGCTGGTGTGGGTATATCAGTATTCCAGACTGTGGATACCTTATGGGGTCACCCTGGTATGTATGGCCATGTGTGGAGTGGCTGGGTTGGCATGCATGGTGAAGAATAAAGATGTTGGGGATTTGGGCTTCTCAGCCATTGCCAAGGCCACTAGGAACAAAGATTTGGATAACATTTTCGGAGGAGGGACTGATGAGGATGTGAATGAGGATGCACTTTTGCAGTATGGGTTACAGCGGAAGGATGGGCAGGGTCATTTTCGCGTATTTGAATTGACTATGTAGTGTGGAGCACATGAGGGAAGAAAGTGGTTGTACAATTGACTAGCTGTTATCAAAATGAAAAAAATTGGTACAGTTTTCTAATATGAGTTCACATTTATATTATATCTGTAGACAATCAAAATGGAAAGAAACATAACATGACCCTTACCTGGGTCAAAGGCACTACCATAAATTGTCAGCGGAAATTCGGATATGGTTTACCATGTATCAAGAGAGATATCATCCCAGGCTGCGGCACTATAAGTGATTTTCAAATGTTCCCACAATTCATTAGGAGCCTCAAAGTCAGGTTTTATCCAATGAAATAAGGACATGGACATGATATAGAAGAACTTTATCCAGGTGTGCGGAATAATTCTCACTATATGGAATGAGACAGTAATGTCCAAGGGGAGATTTCCGGAGTGATGAAGCATTTCATGGACAACTTGGTTCACTGTTTTATCGAGTATGACAAAAATGGGATCCTCCTCCTCATCTCCATAACTGACCGAGGCTTCTATGATCAAAGGAGGGATATCCCCATCAGCCTGAGGCAAAATATTCCCCATTTTGCTGGATTCCAAGTTCGGACTGTCCAGGGGACATTCTATTACTGTGATATTTATGCTGGAGATAGATTTTGATCTTAAAGAGGTGTTCCTCCAGGCACTGCTGATTCGACCTAAGAACCATGCTCCATCAGCAAAATCGAGTGATTGCATGGGACCTTTATGGTCTTTCACAAAATGATGGAAGAGCTTGTGGACAATTTTGAGTGGAAGGACAGAGGATGAGTCCATCTTCTGCCTGTTCATCAGTACGATGAAACAAGGTTACATTTTGTGACCATACATGGAACAGATGAGTAGAAAACTGGTGACTGTGGATGGTCTAAGTTTACCCTGCCCAGAGCTACGGACCAGGAATTGATGCTTCTGAGCACTTCCTGATTTCTTCCTTTTACTTCGACCATCATCAAACCTACAGTATTCCCTAACTTTCTTTCACAGCTTCTGTCATATGCTATTGTAACTTTCCACTCTATTTTGTATCTTCAGCATTGTCCATGGTGGGAGTCAAGATCTTTAAGATCATAGCCTGGTCAAATTTCTATGGAAGACAATGGGGGGCACGGAATTTAAAGAAAAGACATTGACCTTTATTCTGTCACAAGTCGTCTGCCAGTGATTCGAGTTCAGTGTGTACATGTCCATGGAATTTGGTGGTAAAACATCATGATCACCAGACAGTGGAGACGAGACTGATTTATGCAAAGCATGTGCAACGACGAGTGATGGTAGTCAACTAGAGCTTGTGAAGGAACCTGTACTGTGGAACAGGCCACAAAGGACAAACATACAAATTTTTTGGGAAGAGCGAAAAGTAGACGGAATGAAGAATCAAATGCTGGGTTATGTGGAAGGACAGCTTTCCCACAGAAACACATCCAGGGTCCGCTTCCTTTCATTCTTGACGCCCAACACCTTGTGACTCATGCACACTGCACCTCTTCCCTGCACCCTCTCTTCATTTTATTTTATGGGACTACCATTCTACAACAGGTTTTGGTGTGTTAAGGGGAGAGAAAGGCGAAAATGGAGCTCGTCCCCAGCCATGATAACTCAGCATGACCTTTCTCTTTCCGTATCGCCAACTATTCATTGATTTTTCCTGTCTGCAGTTTCTAGCGCTTTTTTCACAAGCTGCCCAACTCAGGATTATTCTTGGAGATGGCTGGTTCTTGGATTGTCTTAGTACAAGGATTGAAGACAATCCCTAGGATGACACTGATGAGTCTTTATACCCTTTTTGAAACTTCCTCCAGGGCATAACCTCCATCTTCCGGCACTGTAGGAATTATCGCGTCGCTTCTTTCCCAAGTCTTCAAAGGCTCATTGATGAGCCTAGACTTCCATGGCAATGGCAACACCAACTCAGGAACAAGATTGGGAAATTAACGTGGTAACATGGCAATCAAGGTGATCATGTGTGCGAGTGGGTTTGGGGCACCTCCGTGCAGTCAATCAATTCCTCTATACGCAAGTATACACTACAACTTTTCAGTCAGCGAAGTAGTACTGCTTGGTAGTCGAGTACTAGAAGCTTTGGCTGTAAGCCGGTAGGGATCTCTCGAAACGAGAGGGGATGGTAATGGGTATGATGTGAATACCATGAAACTGTAAGCGATAACGTGAGAAAATACTAGAAAACGTCGCTAGATGGCAATCCTAGTGAAGCGAGCAAAGAGAACAGTAATAGACACGTGAAACTGAGTCTGGGAGTGGGGAAACGATGTGAAAACATGGAACAATGGTTGATAGAAGTGGGCGAAGCATGAAACAAAGTACTGAGTGCAGAGTGTTGAAATAAATGTGGAAATATGGAAATCGGCGATAAGAGAGCGAGAATGGAAATATATGGGCGATGGCGGGGTACTGGTCCTAAACGATACAGAAATACTGATGTTGATGTCGAAACTGGTCTTGTGCTGAAGTGATCCTATCCTATGTCAAAACTCACCTTCAAGTCCACTCTTGGGACTGTCCTATATGAAAACTATGCTGAAACTGGTCCTATACTTATGTGAAAACAATCCTAAGTCTACTCGGAGACTACCCAAGTGGGCGACGATATGATGGTGAAAGTGAAAATGTGAAATGATCCTATGCTGGTGAAGTTGAAACAATAACGGCCAATAAAAGATAAATGTGGGCAAGATATGGCGCAGCAATCACATATTGGCACAATATGAGCATGTACCAATAGTGTCAAGAGCGAAGAGTGAGTGTCAAATGACTCTTCACAGTCAAAAACCATGGAATAACTCTGGTGAGCTTAAGAGTTGTCTTGCAATCAGGAATATGCTGGGGTAAACGGTGTATTGCCATAGAACGGTAATAAACGTAGCGTAGACTTGATGATAGAGAGAAACTCAATGTGTAGGGGTAAGCTGCGATCTATGCTCCAGGTAAGCTATCTAAACGACATTTTTCTAGCTAGTTTTTATACTACAAGTGCAAAATTATAAATAGAGTAAGTATGAGCGACTTAGTCAGGTTGTAAGGCCATGGCTTAGTAAAATCCATGGCCAACATATGGTCTTTTGACTTCTAAAGTAACAGCAACTTGTCGACGTTGCCGTGTATGGATGGAAACCATGTGGTTTTATGGAGCGATGAACAGATCATTAGGTGCTGTTTAGCTCCGGACTGGTGAGGTATGGCTTTTGTACTGAAGCGTATGCTTGGGTCTACGTCGATTCGAAGTCTTGGCAAAGTAACAGCCTCAGTAAAACGCGGTCTGTAGTTGCCATGTGCTCGAAATATCGTGGATGGATGAGTGGCTGCAGCAATCACGTATTTCATTAAGTGATTGATTGACGTGTCAATGTGCCGATGGGAAGTGATGTGGCAATTCTGTTTTAGGGTGATTGGTGATCAAAGGTGCCTTGCCATGATGGAATACAGCAATTATGATGCGTAATGAGATGGGATGGATAACAAAGCACATGAGGAGTGGTTGCCATAGCATGAAAGTAGTATCAACTTGTGTGCAATCTTTGGTTTGCTGAAAGTCCGTTGGGTGGACAGGAGCGGTAATTAGTGCATAAAATCTGCGAATTCTGAGCATACAGAGCCTGAAGGCTCATCATTGTATTCCGTGTCGCACAAGCTGGGTATGATATCCCAGGATTTTCCATCTAAATACTCTGTTTTGTTAGATGGTTAATTCTTCCTTCTCATCACCGAAAATTCCTTGCCTGACCTTCGTCGTCCAGAAGACTGTATCATAAGGGACCTCTTCAGTGTGACATTATCACTGTTCTTTGTATGCTATTACCGTTTTACCTGATAATGATTTCGCTAACACCCTGTTTCAAATATGCATTGTATGTACATAAGACCGAATAAAAATGCTGTTCCCACATACTCCTCTCGCCCTGCATGTGAACTTGAGGCAGCTATATTTCTCAGTTAGCATGGGAATGGTGATTTTCCTTTGCTACCCCCAGACAACAAAGACGTGAAGAGAGCGGCGCATCTGTACCTTCATTCAGATAAACTCATCGCTTTATGCAAGCTCGGTCATTCGGCTTGCTTGTATCGACAGATACATGCACCAGTTCCAACACCATTGATGCATGAGTTGATTTCCGACAATCTGCGGCTCAAAGTATGAGGAATTATGTGACTATTAGTTGGTGTCGTCTTGATTCCTGCAAGGGTCCTCGTGAGAGTGTGAGTAGCTGGTGAAATAGATGATCATTCAATCAGCATCCTCGATAGTCAAGCAAATTAATATGGCTATGAAACGAGGTCATGATATTGACATGCATTTGGACTGTTGTAAGAGACCGATCTCTCATAGACACCGAGTAGGCACTGGACATATTGTTCTGTATGGATATGTCCCCAATGAGGTACTGCCCATTTCCAAAGTGTCAGATACACCAGTTAGTAGCGGATAGCTTTAAGAACCATGGAAAATTAGAGAACTGTTGACATGCTGCAGTGGCCATAATACTATATGTGGATCAGCATGATAATTGGTAATAAGGAGTACCTATGCCCTTGAGGAACAATCCCTAGATCACTGAGATGATACCCAGTGAATATGATACTATGAAGAAAAGTGCAATGACAGAGAACATACCCGGGAAGTAGAGCCTGCCACATCATACACCGTGACCTTGTAAGTCCTGAAACATTGGCATAAAATTAACATATAATAAGCAATTAGTGCGCATAGCACAGAAACCACATACAGTTGCTCCATGCTCTACTTGGGTAGTCTCATATGGGCGGTAGTATCAGTGGATCGTGGAAGATAAGTCGGTATCACCTGGATATGTTTAGATGGTACAGTCAAAACGGGCGCACTTCGTTGGTTACTCGGGTATTGTTTCTATGTTCACTATTGCTGTCCATGAGTGTATTCCTCTTGCTTGTGTGATGTTTCAACCCAAGTTTTGGTTGATCACCTAAAACAGGCCTGACTCATTCTCGATGATATTATTTGTAAATATTCAGTATGATTTGTTGCAGAAAGGGAAAGTGACATGCCTATGTTAGAAGAAATACACCAAAAGTTCTCAGCCCTTGCTGACTTGTCCAATAAGGTCCATCCATAACGGTTTGTTATCAGTCTCTGTTACGATTTTTCCATTTTCTTATCTTATCTTGTAGGCGCCTATCTAATCTCCTCATCTACGGCGCCTACCCTTATCACAGATCACGGACTGATCACCACGCCTATATCGAACGACTTCAGACCTGTTGCTACGGCTCGCGTTCCTCGCTCGCCAAGCACACCCTTTTCATTGTTTCACGTATGGTTACCTGATGGACATCCAGAACGCATGCTATTAATAGATCACGACGTTTTAATATATAAGTACTGTAGTTCTCACCTGTATATCCTCAGTCTCGAACTAAAGTTTATCTTACTTTGCCAATACCGTGATTAGCACCAATTGACTAAGCGCTAATACAAGTGATTGACTGAACACGAGTCAGCTCTATTATGCCTTACGTTAATAAAGGTCACGTGTCAGGCAGAGCCTAACAATTAGTTCGAGACTTCCCTTCTCTTTTCTCTACCGCCAACGCTGCGACAAAAGAGACACATGAATCCCAACGACCTGACGATTTCAATCACCACCGCCGTCGGAGGATCAATCCTCCTCGTTCTTCTAACAGCACTAGTCGTTCTTGCAAACCAAGAACGCATCGAAAGACTCTTCCGTGTACAGCGAAGACCCCGATTACAGACCAGAGCCCCACCCCCCGCCCACTATGTCATTCCCTATGAGCAACCCGGACCATTCATGGAACGAGTGGCTCCGCAGCCAACCCACCCCGCCACCCAGAGGGCGACGTATCACCCTAACTCCTCAGACGAACACCAACTGCCCCGTAACGCAACACCAGGGCCCAGCAATGTTCCAAGAACCCCCCCTCCTGCCTATCACGCCGAGGCGGTGATACGCGGTCCACGCGTTCACACCTAGATTTTGCGATTTTATAATGATACTAGTGCATATCTATCCTTAACTAGTCATAACTAGAGGGCTATAGCAGAGGCTTCGAGCTGATAGTCAAGCCAGGAAGCTACTAGTAGAGCCAGGACTTAGGCGCGATACCACTAGTGGATCAAGTCTATAAGCTGGAATGACTAGTACCTCGGCTACTGTTACGAGCCGGTGAATAACGGCTACAAGTAGACGAGGGTAGCTACGAGTGCACCCAACCAGAAGCAGAATACACAGATCTCGTGAAGTCCGGTCACTAGCAGGCCGATCAGGGCATAAACGCCTAAGTCAGGTTAACTAGTCACGCGGCAATCTCGAAGCAGGACTTAGAAATGAATTAGCAACGGAGTAACCTCGCATCTAGATCCATCTGGAGCGATCAGATCAGTTACGATCGGGCACGAGGCTAGCCAGACTGCGCTTTCGATCATGGCGAACTGCGTTACGGATGCGGGAGCGTGGCTAGTCGTTTATCCTCGGCACTAGTGGCGCGTTGCTGGGTCAAGAACGCGACCTAAAACCGCTAGCGTAGCTCTGTGGCTTACTAGTCGTCCAGCAGCAGTTTCTAGACCGACTATTGCGTGCTTTTTCGCAGTATTTCGTGACTAGCCAAGAAATCTGTACCGAAAATACCCCACTAGTGTAGCTGTTTGTGTCGCTTTGTACCTTTCTTTACAGTATATAAGTAGTAGAATAGCCACTCGCAACGACAGGCAAGCCATCCCTGCGATTGCGAGTGACTAACAAGAGTTTAGTGCCCCAATTAAAGGCTTTTGTGCTTAACCTCGACGAAGCGGCTACTAGTCGCTAAGTTACCTATAGAATTGAGTGAATTGAAGTCCCTTTTGAGCAATACTATTGTGTCCTGCAAAGACCAAGAGTGTTTCGAAGTAAATTCTTGCAATTTCTCAAAGTTAAAGTATTATTCTTAGGCCAAGAGTGCCACTAGTAAGCTAGAGTGCGAACTAGTCAAGTGAAGATCACTTGTAGGAAGTAGTACAGGGCCAAGAGAGCCATTATTTCGAAGCAGTCATAGTCCCAACGAGCGCAGTAGCTCAAAACCAAGTCACATTCAGTCAATTGTGTCTTACCCACCCCACTAGTGCGAGTAGTACGCTTGTAAAACTCACTAGTAACGAATAAAGTGTCTTTTGAACAACATCCCTTGATTATTGAGTCTGCAGAGTGCTTCTATCGTACTCGAAACACCCGAATTCAATCAATTGGTGATAGTGTAGAGTTGTGAGAGGTTTAGTGTTGGTTGGAGATCATTTCCGCCCACTAGTCTTTTGTCACTCGCCGTTACCGAGCACATCACCGGCTCCACTGCTCGACGGTTTACCCGTCGACGAACTTGTCGCGCCCCCTGCTGCCTTTGCGTAGCTGCTGGGGGCGGTAGTGCCGCTCTTCTGGGGAGGTCGCTGATCGCGACTGACTCCGGCGCCTTGGTCGAACGCCCATTTCTTCTGGCGCTCGTCGTACATGGCGCAAGCGCGCGCCTTCCACTCGGGATACGTCTCGGGAATGTCGCGCCCGAAATCCGCGATGATCTTTGTGTACGAATCGGGAAGTCCAATTCGCACGGCCTTGACGAGCACGCCTCGCTCGGTTTCGTCGTTCCTCCTGTTCGCCAACTTGGCCTCTCTTTCGAGCTCGTAGAAGTACTGGGTAGCGGGGAGCTTGCCCATCCTCAACTCGAACATCTTTCGCTCGTGGATTGCTTCGGACGCGGGGTCGCGGAAGCGTTCCTCTATTAGAGTGACAAATTCGGCCCAAGTCGGGTACCGAAATCGGGCGGGGTACGTGTTGGCGGCCCAGAACTCGGGTCGCTTGTAGACCCACCAGTCCTTGGCGGCGCTGTCAAAGAGAGAGGCGGCGAAGGTCACGTACTGGGAGTCGTGGAGGAAGTAAGAGGCGAAAGCCTCGAAGTAGGCGAGGCAGTCGCCAATGAACCGTTCGATATCGTCGTGGGCCCCCTTGAACGGCTTGGGGGTCTGGATCATAATGGGCTTGATCCCGAGGTAGGCGGCGTCTGGTGGCGCGGCGCCCGTTGGTTGTGGCTGCGGGAATTTCCTCCCTTTGCCAGGGGGAGGTCGCGGGATCGAGTAACGATCACTCCTTTCATGGAGTGGGCGTTGGGGATTGGGGATGAAGGGGCGCCCTCGGGCAGGTTTCTTCCCGTGGGGGTCGTCGGGGTCGTCGTCATCGTCGTCATCGTCGTCGGGAGGAGAGTTGTTGAAGCCCCAGATTTTGTCGTATCCGGCGGCCTCATCCTGTGCTGCTTCGTACTCCGCTCGCAGCTGCCTCGCACGTTGTCGCTTCTCTGCCGACCTGACTCGTGCTTCCTCCTTTCTCTCGGCGGCGGTAGGTCCAGGTGGCTGGTTAGAGCCGCCTTGTTCGACGTCGATAGGGACGTCATTGTTGGCGTCTCCTCCTGCGAGGAGGAACGCGGTCCTTGGGCCACGGTATGTGGCGGGGTATCGGGGGTTACCGGGTGCTCTTGGAGCCATTGGCCGGCCGAAGGCGTTGCGGGGCGGAGAGTCTTTTAGTCGGGGAGGGGACGGAATGAAACCGTCGAATATCCTTCCAGCCTCTTCTTCAAACTTGGTGGGGACTGTCCAAGTCGGGTCGATCTCCCAGGTCCCTGGCGAGGACGAGTAGGACGGCTGCGAGGGCCAGCTGTTCGTCGGCAGTTCTGGGGCGTAGCCCGTGTAGTCGGTGCCCTGCGGCGGGCGGGTATAGGCTCCGATCGCGGTTTGCGATGGCGCGCGTCTCGGGTGTGGTACTGTTATCGTCGGCATGGAATAGATGATGGTCTCGCTCGCGGGCGAGGTATTCTCCCATTGTCGGTCGGGGAGGGGGATTGCTGTTGGGCGAGCGTAGTACGACGTCTCGCCACCTAATCTCCCAGGCTGCGGTGCGCTGGGGACCGAGGAGTTCTCGGTCGATCTCGGCCAAGCTTGGCCAGTCGTAGTCTCCCCCGAATTTGTTGAGGGGGTCGTTCCTCTCTCGCGGGGCGGGGACATGGGTGATAGGGACCTCGACGAGAGTCGAGGTGTCTGATAATGGCTGCTCTCGCTGCTGGGCGAGGGCGACCTGATCGTCTCGGTCTCGCTGCTCGAAGAGCTCGGCGAGACCGTCCAGGGAACCGGCGTCGCTGGACGAATTGTCTGACGGGAATGTTCCCGTTGGTTGGGGGTGCCGTAGGTGGGGCGGGATGTACGGCAGGCGGGGAAAGGCGTCTCCGTGTCGGGGACGAGGACGGGCATCTGTGCGGGGACGTGGTGCTGCTGCCACGAGTATCCGCTCGGGGCGACGGGGAAAGGGGCGCTCACCTGGTCTTGGGAGCGGTTCATAGAGCTGCTCGTATGGCGGGGCAGGCTCTGGGATCCGTACGAATTCTCGTAGGAAGGCGCCGTGCTCCTCGGCGGATGTTGGACGAGCATCCTGGCCGCCGCTGGGGCCAGGCGTTGGACTTCGGGGGACTTGTTGCCTCGGTGCCTCCCTATTCGGAGGGAACTCGGGCGAGGAGGGAGGGGGGGAGGCGGGAGATTGGACCGAGCGTCGACGAGCGTGTTCTCGTCCGGGCTCAAATCCCGTGGTGCGGCGTATCGACTGTGGGGCGTCGGGGTGTGGTGCCCATCGGGCGACGTAGGGTGGGACATACCCCTCTGGTAGGAAGGGATATTGTTGTGGGGCGCGGTGTCGTCGTGCGCCCAGGCAACGTCGTATGTTGTCTTCGTAGGCTAGGACTAGTAGCCCTACGAAGAGGGAAAGTATGAGAGCTCCTCCTAGAGCTGTGACAAGGGTGATTGTATATTGGTCGTCGTTCATGGGGTGGGGTCCTCTTGGTCGTAGTGGATATGGAGGAAGAGGAGAGGAAGTCTCGAACTAATTGTTAGGCTCTGCCTGACACGTGACCTTATTAACGTAAGGCGTAATAGAGCTGACTCGCGTTCGGTCAATCACTCGTATTAGCGCTTAGTCAATTGGTGCTAATCGTGGTATTGGCAAAGTGTAGATAAACTTTAGTTCGAGACTAAGGATATACAGTCGAGAACTATACTACTTATATACTAAACGTCGTATACTAAGAATAGGTCAATGTCCGTGGTTACCGCAAGGTAACGGTTCGTCAAACGTAATAGAAGTCGTGTTAGGCGAGCGATGGTCGCGAGCCGTAGTAAAGGTCCGGTAGTCGTTCGTTAGAGTCGTGTCGATGACGTAGGCTATGACGCAGCCGCAGTCCGGTATCCGGTAGATAAGCGATGAGCGCCGAAGATAAGATATGATTAGATAGGCGCTCGAGAGATAAGATAAGGAAAATGGAAAAATCGTAACATTATTACGAAGCAGTCATAGTCCCAACGAGCGCAGTAGCTCAAAACCAAGTCACATTCATTCAATTGTGTCTTACCCACCCCACTAGTGCGAGTAGTACGCTTGTAAAACTCACTAGTAACAAATAAAGTGTCTTTTGAACAACATCCCTTGATTATTGAGTCTGCAGAGTGCTTCTATTGTACTCGAAACACCCGAATTCAATCAATTGGTGATAGTGTAGAGTTGTGAGAGGTTTAGTGTTGGTTGGAGATCATTTCCGCCCACTAGTCTTTTGTCACTCGCCGTTACCGAGCACATCAACGAACTTGTCGCGCCACCTGCATGGGTTTTGCTGGTGGCGGTAGTGTTGGAGGTCTTTGGGGCGGAGCGTGTGTCGCGAGAGCCGCTGCCCGTGACTTGGTCGAACGCCCATTTCTTCTGGTGTTCTTCTTACATGGTGATGATGCGGGCCTTCCACTGCGGGTAGGTGCGTGGGACGTTCTGTGTGGAGTAGGCGATGTACTTGGTGTACGACTCGGGGACGCCAAGTCGCACCGCCTTGACCATGACTCCTTTCTCGTCTTCCTCTCGTCATCGGTTCGCCATCTTAGCGAGCTTCTCCAGTTCCTGGAAGTAGCTGGTGGCTGGTCTGCTACCCATGCGGAGTTCGAACATCTTCTTCTCGTGGACTTCTTCGATGGCAGAGTCCCGGAATTGGGCTGACAGTAATTCGACGAACTCCTCGAAGTTCGGGAGTCGAAATCGGGCGGGCTCGTTTGCCCAATTGGCAGGGGTCCAGGAGTCGGCGTGTAGGTGAACCCACCAGTCTTTCGCAGCTCCTTCCAGGTATGAGGCGGCAAATGTCGTCATTAGGGAAGGGAGGGTGAAGTATGGGGCGAAGACCTCGAAGTATGATAAGCAGTCACCGACAAAGCGATCGATGTCGTCGTGGTTCCCCTTGAAGGGGGCGGGAGGTCTGAGCATTACGGGTTTTACCCCGAGGAAAGCAGCGTCGTCGGGTGCTTCACTGATGGGGTTGGGGACGGGACTGGGTCGTCCTCTTCCCGGGGGAGGTCGTGGAACCGACCATCGGTCTTTTCGCTCTCCAAGGGGCTTGTAGCTTTCGGGGAGTGGGGGTCGTCCCTGCTCGGGGTTCTTGCCTTTGTCATCGGGGTTGGAGTAAAAGGGTAATCCCCACTCTGCGGCGTGATCTTGGTGGTTCATCTCCAGCATCTCCAACTGCTGCCTTGCTTCTTCTATTCCTTGCAGCTTTTCCTCTGCTGCCTGCCTTGTGGCTCTGATCTCTTCCATGGTTCTCGTGGGTTTGGTGCTGCTGCTGGCTCCGTCGTTGGCTCCTCCCAGGAGGAAGCTGGTTTTGGGACCTTGGTAGAGATCGGGGTATCGTGGATCTCCCCCCGTTGGCGTTTGGTAGGGGCATCTGAATTGGTTGCGGGGAGGGGAGTAGGGAATTCGATATGGTTCAGGGAAGTAAGGAGCATTATCCAGGTCCATCCTTCCGAACGTCTCCTCATCGTGGTGGAAGTTGTCGAAGACTTCAGGCGGTGCCGTCCAGGTCTGGGCGGTCTCCCTCTGCCAGTGAAAGGGCGAGTAGGGTGTCTGCCAGTGCCTGTTGTTCTGCCTCGGTTCGGGGGTGGGCATCGTGTATCCGATCCCCGGCTGAGGTGGCAAATTCCACCGGTCCTCGGTTGGCGAATATTCTTGCCATGATAGCTGCGTCTCTTCCTCGATGGGGAAGGGGTGGGCCTCTAGCAACTGCGAGGTAGTAGGCCATTGGTACTCTCTCGTCTGGAGAGAAGAAGGGATGTCGCTGTTCGACATCGTGTCGTCTGATTTCCCAGGCTTGGGAACGATAGGGCCCGAGAATTGCTCTGTCGATGGCTGCGAGCTCTGGCCACTTGTAGTCTCCTCCATGGGGATTGAAGGGGTCGTCATCTTCTCGTTTGGGGACTGGCTCGTTTCCCCCATAATCGGAGGAGTCGGAGTTGTCGTCTTTCGGCCAGGGGTCGTCTTCTGGGAGAGGAATGGTGGTGGGGTCAGCGATGGTAATGGCGATGCCATGGAAAGGATAGATGCGCTTGGGGGGTGTGTCGGGACGGGGGCATGGAAGGGGTTCACCAGGGAGCTCCATCCCGTTCTGAGGTGGGGAATCCTCAATCGTGATGATGGGGATCTCGGGGGTAGGGGCACAGTAGCGAGCCCATAGGTACCTCCCGTAGTCCTCGGCCGCTGATGTGCTCGGTAACGGCGAGTGACAAAAGACTAGTGGGCGGAAATGATCTCCAACCGACACTAAACCTCTCACAACTCTACACTATCACCAATTGATTGAATTCGGGTGTTTCGAGTACGATAGAAGCACTCTGCAGACTCAATAATCAAGGGATGTTGTTCAAAAGACACTTTATTCGTTACTAGTGAGTTTTACAAGCGTACTACTCGCACTAGTGGGGTGGGTAAGACACAATTGACTGAATGTGACTTGGTTTTGAGCTACTGCGCTCGTTGGGACTATGACTGCTTCGAAATAATGGCTCTCTTGGCCCTGTACTACTTCCTACAAGTGATCTTCACTTGACTAGTTCGCACTCTTGGCTTACTAGTGGCACTCTTGGCCTAGAAACTGCTCCTTACAAGTGATAACACTTGACTAGTTCGCACTCTAGCTTACTAGTGGCACTCTTGGCCTAAGAATAATACTTTAACTTTGAGAAATTGCAAGAATTTACTTCGAAACACTCTTGGTCTTTGCAGGACACAATAGTATTGCTCAAAAGGGACTTCAATTCACTCAATTCTATAGGTAACTTAGCGACTAGTAGCCGCTTCGTCGAGGTTAAGCACAAAAGCCTTTAATTGGGGCACTAAACTCTTGTTAGTCACTCGCAATCGCAGGGATGGCTTGCCTGTCGTTGCGAGTGGCTATTCTACTACTTATATACTGTAAAGAAAGGTACAAAGCGACACAAACAGCTACACTAGTGGGGTATTTTCGGTACAGATTTCTTGGCTAGTCACGAAATACTGCGAAAAAGCACGCAATAGTCGGTCTAGAAACTGCTGCTGGACGACTAGTAAGCCACAGAGCTACGCTAGCGGTTTTAGGTCGCGTTCTTGACCCAGCAACGCGCCACTAGTGCCGAGGATAAACGACTAGCCACGCTCCCGCATCCGTAACGCAGTTCGCCATGATCGAAAGCGCAGTCTGGCTAGCCTCGTGCCCGATCGTAACTGATCTGATCGCTCCAGATGGATCTAGATGCGAGGTTACTCCGTTGCTAATTCATTTCTAAGTCCTGCTTCGAGATTGCCGCGTGACTAGTTAACCTGACTTAGGCGTTTATGCCCTGATCGGCCTGCTAGTGACCGGACTTCACGAGATCTGTGTATTCTGCTTCTGGTTGGGTGCACTCGTAGCTACCCTCGTCTACTTGTAGCCGTTATTCACCGGCTCGTAACAGTAGCCGAGGTACTAGTCATTCCAGCTTATAGACTTGATCCACTAGTGGTATCGCGCCTAAGTCCTGGCTCTACTAGTAGCTTCCTGGCTTGACTATCAGCTCGAAGCCTCTGCTATAGCCCTCTAGTTATGACTAGTTAAGGATAGATATGCACTAGTATCATTATAAAATCGCAAAATCTAGGTGTGAACGCGTGGACCGCGTATCACCGGCCGCGATTCCAGCGGCAAGTGGACGACGCACGGAGGCCAAGGGATCCCGATGGAGATCGGCGAGATGAGGGCGAAAGGATTGTGCTTCCGATGCGGTAAGCACGGACACTTGGGTCGGGATTGCCCCGACAAGAAAACTCACCGAGATATCCGGTCGCTACAAGTTAGTGAACCGGTGACGGAGAGTAAAGTCGAGGAGGTGAAGGAGGAGGTAAAAGCAGTGGCGGTCTAGGGTCCGATTCCCCTAGCACCGCCAAGGACTTACAAACTGGTGCGCGCTCGTGTTCCGCTGGACGGTCTCATTCTTCTTTCGTAGGTACTTCATCCAATCCTACTTGTATTTCAACGCATTCGAATATACCCGATACGATTTTCCCCGCTTTTAACGTCTCCCGCACGACTAGCACCCCAGTTTTAGAATCACAGAACCGATACGCCTTACTACAGGTAGAAGGCAACAACAACAACAACAACAACAACAACAACGACAGCCTCTCAAGCGCCTCTAACGACGAGGCCGAACCGGGGACAGAGAGTCCCCTCTCGACCGTCTCAAGGCCAGAGACTAACCACCGCTCGAGTAGCCCACGCGCCGAAAGGCAACAGGCAAAAGAGTCAGGCGATAAGCTGCCCACCATAGTAGCACCCATCGACAATGCGAGCTTGCCCCGCATGACGGATGGGCCGATAGGACGACCGTCGAACGCGATTGAAGGGAGAATTCCCTTGTCGCGGGACGCCAAGAAGACACGATCCGAAACTCCGATGAGTGCGAGGGCTGTTGTTCGCCCCGGGATGGGGATAAAAAGGCAGGCAGCTGTTAAGACTGACGAATCAGGGGCTGAAACTGGTAATCCCGCGTTCGCGGTTCAAGCTCGCCCCTCCGTTCCCGATCGACCCTTCGACATAGGGGACGGTCGTCTGATACACTCTGACCGGGACCGTAGCATCCCGCCCCTGAAGGAACAGGGAAGGGCGAAGGTGCCATCTTTGCCGCAGGAGGAAGCTGCTAGCGCCCAGGCGGTAAAAAGGGGGCCCCAGGTAACAGTCATTGAAGTTCCTGACGAAGAAGACGATACGGCGTTCCAGATTTGGCTCGCCAAAGAAAGCGCCCCGACTATCGTCAAAGCGCCAACGACAACGACGACCGAATCCCGAGCCCCTCCCACAGATGAGGGTCGGTGGTTCAAGCCTTTCGAGGTAGACTGGACGCTCCGCGCCATCCGCGAAGCCCGAAACGACAACGCCGCCCGTGCTGCACTCTTCGTGTGGACGCACAAGGACCGTACCCCCGAACTCACCCCCGAACTCCTCGCCGCCCTACGCCTCGGAGGAGAGACAGCCCGGGAGCAGCTTTACCAGCTCCGCGAACCGCCTCTCTACATTCGAAGGGCACGATCCAGCAAAAGGGACTTCACGATTGACGTCCAGCTGAACCCCTGCACAGGGACGAAGACTCTCCTAATGAGAGGGTTGTTGGATAGCGGCTGTACCTCCAGCGCGATCAACCGACGATACGTCAAGGAACACCAACTTGACACCCGAAAGGTAGCCACGCCAGTACGCGTCTACAACGCCGACGGAACCCGCAACGCGGCGGGTGACATCACCGAATATGTGGAATGCCGCATGAAGATTGGTGACCATAGCGAACGCATCAACTTCGCCGTCACGGACTTAGGGTCCAGGGATCTATACCTCGGCCACGATTGGTTGAAGCATCATAACCCGACGGTCAACTGGAAGACAGGGACAATTCTGTTCGGACGTTGCCAATGCATCAAGAATCCATTCCCTCTCCCCGACGCAGATCCCGACGACCCCTGGGATGAACTTGAAGACGGCGATCGTATTCTCGCCGTCAACATGGAAGAAGAACTCGAGATCCGCGCCGTTCATCACGCCAACGATCTCGCCGCCGCCGCTCACGCGGAGAAACCCCAGAAGACCTTCGAGGAGATGGTACCACCCGACTACCGCTCCTTCCGCGACTTGTTCTCAAAGGAGAACTTTGACGAACTCCCCGAACGAAAGCCTTGGGATCACGCCATCGAGCTGATCCCGAATGCTAAGTCGACGCTCGACTGCAAGGTTTACCCCTTGAACCGAAACGAACAGGAACAGCTCGACAAGTTCCTCGACGAGAATCTGGAGTCTGGTCGCATTCGCGATTCCAAGTCTCCCTTCGCTTCACCGTTCTTCTTCGTCAAGAAGAAGGACGGTTCTTTGCGTCCAGTACAGG